>JAUOZQ010000619.1:0-29145 GCA_030710315.1 Anomotaenia brevis
TCCACAACTCGTTTATACAATGCATTCGCCCGATCGCTTATTGATTTGGGGGCATGGAGCACGACGGCAATTTCAAGTATGTATTGAAACGCCTTGATGAGAGCTCTTTTTGGATAATGAGAGGTTAGAGTGTTGATTGCGGTATAGCGGATTTCCACACACCTCATTATCTTGTTGTCGCGCATCTCTGAGATAAGACAGTCTTCTAAATAAGGTATAATGGTCACCACCACCACCATCCAAAAGTGGGTTTTCGACTGCTCCGACACGCGGCGACATGTTTATGCCAAGTGAGTCGGGGGCGAAGGTTCGCCACTCCGCACTGACATCGATCACCCGTTCAGCGACAACGAGACCACATTGGGCACAAACCATGTCGCCAGCGTGGGGATCATCGATCAGGTCCGCCCTAGGGTGGTATTTACAGGCCACTCCGTCCATCGTGGTATCAGGTGCGAATGCTGTGCAAGTGATAGGCGGTGAAGCTGGAACCAAGCCTTCGAAATGTCTAGTTGATTCAATTCTATTTTTGGCCGTATTCCCAAACCAAGATAGTTAGATAGATAGATAGAAAGATGAACGCCACCTATTGCAACTTTTCCCTCATCTTCGGAAGACACAATGAGCGAGCATTGCAAAATAGACTGCGACGCCTTGACGTCAACTTCGCATGTGTTGTGTGCTAGATGATCCGTATGTGAAGACGATGTTAGAGAGTGGTTCCCTTCTTACGGCTCTCACTTCGCTACAACGTAAGACAAAGTGAACATTCCAAAAAGAGTTGAGATGCTTGCATTCAAACGATTCTGGCAGAAATACTCCACCCAGTGCTTCCCTTCCAGCATTTAACCCATAGTTAATTCTGACATCTTCCGAGGAATCAGCTCTTGGGAAAATTGCAGTATTCATAAACAGAGAATTTAAATGTATTACCCACGAAGCAGGATGCGTCAGTTCACAAGGGGCGTGGGGTAAAGCACACACAATTATCACCTGCTTTTGAACCCCTGTTTGATAGTCGTGTAATGTGTAGACCTATAACTTGCATAGCATTCGCACCTATTGCTTATTGCGATGGAAAAAGTTCTTTGAGGCTAAAACAGCATTTATTGACTCAACCCGGGTTCACCAACTTTTCTTCTTCTCGTCCTTGACAAATTGGGTCCCAAAGTTACACACCACCAAGCGCACACTCCTCACCGCGTCCTGAATGTAGTAGTTCTGCTCCATGGTCATCCTTTGCGAAAAAGACATGTTAGCCCCATGGCCATCTCCTCGCGGCTGAAGCAGAACTACTTTTGGCGTGTCTGTTAGAACGAGTGCTAGAGTTGGATGACTCGCCCGAGGTGGCCGAACTCGCGGATGACATTCGGGACGCGGTGAGGAGTGTGCGCTTGTTGTTGAGTAACTTTGGGGCCCAATTTGTCAAGGACGAGAAGAAGAAGAGTTGGTGAACCCGGGTTGAGTCAATAAATGCTGTTTTAGCCTAAAAAACTTTTTCCATCGCAATAAGCAATAGGTGCGAATGCTATGCAAGTTATAGGTCTACACATTACACGACTATCAAACAGGGGTTCAAAAACAGGTGATAATTGTGTGCGCTTTACCCCACGCCCCTTGTGAACTGACGCATCCTGCTTCGTGGGTAATACATTTAAATTCTCTCTTTATGAATACAGCAATAGACAATGCCATACAGACAAATAATTTCAATTTTTCCAAGAGCTGATTCCTCGGAAGATGCCAGAATTAACTATGGGTTAAATGTTGGAAGGAAAGCACTACGTGGAGTATTTCTACATGCTCAGTAGGGGTAACCCAGGTTCGCGCACCACACCTGTTTGAATGAGAGCATCTCAACTCTTTTTGGAATGCTCACTTTGTCTTCAGTTGACAAGATCTCATGATACCGCTCTATGATAAGAGAAAGGTGAAACTGAAATTTGCGGTTTATAGGCCCACAGATTCATCGTCTTCATTGCAGAAATTATTCATTGGAAAAATTCGAAATTTATAGACATATTTTATAAACTGCAAGTCTTCAGAATAAATCCAAATAACTTTAAGTGCATCGTTTAGTCAGTCGTTGGTTCTGAAAATATTTATTCACTGAATTTTCAAAGGATCGAAAACCACATTAGACTATTTGAATTTGGTAGAGATCTAATTCTGGCGTATGGGAACCGATTTGAAAATGAAGGTGCAATGAGATACGCAAGTAATTGTGTAAATATAGGGGTCAAAATGTATAATGCATTAATGATGAAAGTCAAAGAAAAGAGATAGCGAAAATGGAATGTGGCTTCGCAACTGAAGTGATTCCAATAAATTTTAGAAATAGTGATTATCGGTTGGAACAAAGACAAGTTTTGCTTCCAGGATCATTTAAAAGCAATCCATTTTTCTTAAAGTAAACTGTCGAGACAAACCTAACTAGTGGTGAAGCTGGAACCAAGCTTTCGAACTGTCTAGTCGATCCAATTTTATTTTCCGCCATATTCCCAAACCAAGATAGATAGTTAGATTGGTAGATAGAAAGATAGTTGTACGCCACATATTGCAACTTTTCCCCCCTCTTCGGAAGACACAATGAGCATTGTAAAGTAGACTGCGATTTTAAATAAGCAAAAGAACAAAATGTAATATAATATTATAGTTTTGATAGTTGTATATGAATATTCTAGGTTATCAATATATTTGATGCAATTTGAATTGCCTCCATACAAATCCCTTCGTTCCCCAATTTTCTAGATATCAGTGCCAGCTTTTCTTAGAAGGCGTTTTGTTAGCGAATTAACTAAACATACATGAAACAATGCAACCAAATGTTTTTCTAATATATCTATCCTAAAAAAACATGAATAGCTCAAATTGATGATTCCGGTGAAATATTTTCAAGAAACACTGCAGCTGGGAACTAATTTTCAGAGTTTACATACGTTTCCATTGTTAAGTCTTTTAGATTCGGACCATTCTGTACAATAATAGTAGATTTATGACTGTTTACTAAGTTTCGCAACTTCAATTTTTTTGGTGGCATTTGGAAATGAGCACTGTGCACATTTCAGAAGAATTTATACCAATCGGTTATGATGTTGCGGAATTGTAGTCGTTCCTTGTCTAGTTGAAGCCCAAATTTTCGTTGCTTTTGGTTCATCTCTTTTAAGTTCTGTGTAATTTCTTAGTTGCTACTCCATTTTTGCTTGAGAGAACCGTGTTTTTTGTTATTTCAGTGATTAGTAAGGTGGTGCCGAAATTGTGATAGATTTCGTAAAACAATCATGAATAAAATTTCAATTAAACCTATAGATAATGTCTAATGAAACGCAAACATTACATATATATATTACATAATACTACAGCGCAATTTATGGCATAACAACATGAAAAACGAATTGCAACTCTGAACTATTTAACTTCGTGATTGAAATTGTATTCTGATCCAACTTACCAAAACAGTTCGGTAAGAGCCTCAAGGTGTATTACTAGCAGGGAATATTAGGAGATCATCTTGAGCTTCGATAGCTTCACTTTGAGACTCCATAGTGAATTAAAAACCAATTCCCAACGCTAACCAATGAATCCCAGAATGTCGTGTTAATTTGCTCAAGTCACATTCGAAACGGTAATTTTAAACCGAAAATAGGCACCTATTCTTTTGATATTAGACGGTATGAGTTATCAAAGTACTTCTTTACTGCCAAGTATACGTTGTTTATGGCTATGTTTCCAGTGAATTTGACTGACGACAATTTGCTATTACTTAACGTCAACTAATATTCAATAATACTCAAATCTTTTTTCGAATGCGCCACTTAGTTCAGCTTCTGTAGTAATAGGTCACATTCACAAAGTTGAACTGGCCGTGTTGAGGATTTGAATTAATAATGCGCTCTTTGTCATTTTGAAGAAATCGCTTGTAAAGAATCACATCCCGTTAAGTCCAGCTCCTTCATCAAAAATCATCATCCAGTAAATGAATTTAAGTCTGTATTATAAAAGATAATATATGAGAATTTTTTTCTATAGTTTCGGTTAAAAGTTCCTTTGTATTTGTATTAGAAAGGTGTGTTTGAAAAGTTTGTCCTGGGGCTATATGACTTTTGATCAGATTTATCGGTTCAACTAGGCTAGTTAAATTAGTGCCAACGAGCTTATGCTCTAGGGGTAATTTAGGACGTTACTGCAGTGGTAATGTCAGGTCACCAAGTTATTCCTTCTCGTCCCTTCAGAGATACTCAAAGGATATGAAATAGAGAAAGAACAGCTCGATAAATAATTAGTGTACAAATTCGGCCATTGTAGAAAGGAAGATTAAAGCAAGTGCGCGACGAGTGCGATAGACTTGAGTTAAACAAGAGTAGTCTATGGGCCCATCGGCGTTGTAGGTTCTTTGAGTGAGGAATGGGTTGATAAGGTGCTGTACTACAGAGAAAGAAGTACTTGTAAGTCTACAATTAAAATGAAGGAAATCATCGATTATCAAGAATACCTCATTAAATACAACGTTTGGCCCATTGTTACATTTGTTCAAAATTCACACTCAACATGTATATAATGCTCCAGAAGGAGACTGAAACTGAAATAGTGTGTTCTCGAATCACATCCAAAATGAAGAGTAAATAGCTTGTTAATGAATTGAAAGAATTCAATTCAAGAATGAATTCTTGACATGCTGAGGAAGATCCCGCTCGGTTTGCACTGGACCGAAAATTGCTACAGTTTTGAGCTAGAAAATCCTCGTCGGTTTGCCGGAATCACACTCTGGAACAGCATCCAACGCTGCCCAGGGGTATCCGTTAGTCCTTAGGAAAGAACTGTTCAAGTGCAGTTAAGTTGATACTTCTCTTCAGTCAAAGCTTGATGGTCAGCTAATGTCAAACATTAAACAACCCATCCACTTTGCAGCCTGTCATGCTGTAGAGGATTGCTGTATCCTGCATCGAATTCAGTTTGGAGAGCTCCAAGTGTGGAATTTAAAATTCTAACTGTGTGACACGACTGTGTGTGCATCACTCGAAAGGACCCTTCGAGACACTGGAGTACGACCACCACAAACTTTTACTAGTGGAAGGCATATTTGCGATCCTTAATGTTGGTTGCTTATTTCACTTTGCTAGACCTGTTCGATGCCTTTTTATGGATTCAAGCGTAAGAAGATCCTTGTTGGCTGTTAAATGTAAATGCTTGTAAGAAATTTTTTTCTATTCGTGAAATTGCCTTTTGATGTCGAAATAACCCCATAGGGAATTAGATATATTATAGACACCTTGAGAGCAATTTGAAGAAAGTCCAGTTCCGATTTCAAGGTTCCTTGCAAAACAGTCACATTTGTCGTCTACGATGGGGTTAAATATTAACAGAAAATGAAACCCCGTAGTAAAAAAGGCTGTGCCACGGAGCTTTAAGAGTTATTTTTTATTCATGAGATAAAACGATATAAATTATTGTATTTATCTTTAAATATAATCATTAGGTGATAGAAAAGTCTGACATTTTGTACATACTGCAAATTGCCTACTTTGTAAAGATTGCAGTAAAATCTCCACTTAATAAAAGAAAACCTTTGGCAAACAATATCATTTGCAGTGAACAGCCTGGGGATTTCCACACATCGAAACTACAAGTGGATTTCATCATGACCAGATGTTAATTCACCTCTTAGTTCCATTTGCATTGTCATTACTCAGAACCTAAGCCTGATCATGTAAGACATCATTGGTGCTTAACCTATTTCGCGGTTGCTGATTCTCAAAATCAACTAATACTGCTTACCTAGCCACGATCGAGTTGTTGCACTAAGTAAAACTCTGCTTACTGAGATATTCACGCATATCTTTCCCAATGAAACCAACAATTAATGTTTCTTTAGTACACAAATTTAAGCCAGAACAATCACTGGTACTTCAGCTCAATAAATATTTTTGATTGGAGTGCTTTTATAGTTATGTTAAAGGTTTTGCATTTCCATTGCTACACAATTTTAATTAATCATGTTCAAGTTTTGAAATTCTAATTTTAATAGCAATAAGATGATGAAAGTGATGTAAAAATTCTAATTGCGAAAACCTTTTAGACTTTATATTCATGGTTGAATTAACTATTTCACTGAGTGATCAATTTATGCTACTGACTGTTTTTTCAGTAAATTGTGAAGCAGCATCAATATTACTAAATATGCATTGAGTGAAAAGCTTTTTTCCGACTCAAAGTAGCATAATTTCGTCCTTAATAGGACTATATATATGTATATATATAACCTAAATAGGCTCGAGGCTATACATTTTTTAAAGTGCTAGGTTTAGATATAAATATTTGATTGAAGAAAATCAGCATTGGAATCGACTGATCTGGTGCGATGGAATATAGTTGGGGTTGATAAGAGTAACAAACGGAACCTGTATTTTCATTTGCGCTATTTGACTTGTGTAAAATAATTTAAATATCAAGGCCTTATTTAGGCTTTTAAATATATCGTAACATGTAGTATTAGTACTGGAAATCCATTTGAAAAAACCTGTTTTGCCATATACACACCAGATCAGACCTATCTCAAATAAGTATTTGAAAGCAACTGCGTTTCTCATATCCAGCAAACTCTTTGCAAGCTTAAATGAAATTGAAACAATTTTTTCATAATTGAAGCTTAGTTATCTTAAACGAATCGCATAGTCATTATGGGAAGTCCAAGAGCCTTGAACAAACAATGTTTCTGCTCGTCGTCTTCACAGCTAAAGAGCAGCAGGAGTAATGTTTTAGTTAATTCTCAAGTCCTAATGAGTATTTGCAGTACTGATAGACTTTTAAGGTTAATGAATATTCCCTGCGATCAAACGAAACCTGTATAATCCTTATTGAGTTTGTGTAGCTGTGACTGTGTTATGCTTAAATCCTTTGGATTAACAAAGCGAGAAATTTATCATTTGGAAAGGAATTATCAGGATTACTGCTAGCCATGAAATATGAGGCACATGCTAAACGCCTTATCTGACCTCTGGGTTTGAACGTGACCTCCCCATTGGAATCGTGCAACTGATCAGGTGAGCATGAGACCATGGAAAGCACTACGGATTCAAGACCCAGTCCCCCTGGAAAAGTGCGTAATACACTTAAAAAATTGGAAAGTTTTGTCGCTTATGAGCTTTGAAAACAAATCGTCACAATGTTAATAGTTGAAATTATTCATTTTGCTGGTGTTGCGTGGCTTGCTTCTTGAAGATATAGTAGCTTGAAAAAGACCAATAAGTCAAACGAGCGTTTTTAAATTTGTTATTAAGGTTGCAGTGTCATAAGTGAAAGGTACCTTTTCAAAAGATTCAAAAACGATAATTCTTTAGATATAACTGGAAAAGATGAGCTGCAACTCTATTACACCCTAATGTAATGTAATTTTCTGTTATTCCTTATCTGGTTTAGTACTGATTTGAAATCCAAAAACTTGTCTTTGATGTCCTTGGTCAGTTGATTTGCCATTTTGAAAGGGGAAAATTTGCTCCTTACCCAGCCTTGGAGAATTGTCATCAATACTAAGGCAAATGTCTTTCTAGGGGAATTTAAAAATTAAGATTTATCCAAATATTTCTGCGAAGATATTGGCTAAAAGATTGCAACGCCATGTATGAGTCATTTCATTCATTTGTAATAACCTAAGTTTTTATATAATTTTCTAAAAGTAAATATAACTTTTCTGGCTTTAATGAGGCTGGATTTGACTGAACGGATTGCATTTATGGATTGTATCCACAAAGAGCCTACTTCCAATAATTTAAATTCAATTATTGTGTGACATTTTCGAATTAACAGCTTGCTTTCATAATCAAGAAATAGTCCAAGTTAAAAATTCAAAGATAACACACCAAGATGTCTAGTTTGTATATGTAATTAAAAAATTTCTTTTACCTCAATTTCGAAGCTTTAATTAATAATTTTGAAATTTCGGTGTAAGTAATTTTCGATTTGAATATGATTGAACTGCCCTAGTATTCACGAGATCTGTGCGTTTCAGAGCCATCCCATCGAACCGTTTATCGATCTACCGACAACGCCTCAGTAGATCACAATAAATTTCATTTTATACATCTTCAACTAGACGTATTTGATGAGTAAAGATGTGTGCAGTCGAGCATCAAAAGTGTATACAAATGAACAGGGCTTTTTCCAATGCCATTTTAGTTTATCCTAAATTAGAGAAACAAGGTGATTATATAGGACATACACAACCGTATTCTGCCTTTGAAGCTTAGATGAAAGACTTCCAATTTCACTCCGATAATGAAAGTAATCGCCATTTATATTAATGAAAAATGTGCCTTCTAAAACTCATTAGTCGGTGCATGCTACATTTGCGTCTTCGAGAATGCTCCAAAGCACTTAAATATTTTTAGTACACCCAATCATATTTCCGAGAATGCAGTGGTAGCACCCCACGCTGTAAGACGCACGATGTGAACGACAATTTAATCAAGAGTAAATTTATGTCTTAACATTCCTCACATCAGAAGGTAAGGGGCATAAACATTTGTATGAACAGCTAAGATTTTGGTGCCATATTATTTATCACGAAGTAAACAAACGAAACTTGGCATATTTCACTGTTGTTTTTGCATATTTGTGTTATTCCACTTGCTTATTTTAAATAGCTGCATTGAAGATATTGAAATATCATCGCACTACTATAATATCAGATCAACGGATCAGGAGTGTTCACTAAAGTGCAAGCATTCTCTACTGTGTAGTTGCATTATTCAAAACTGGAATCCAAACACCTGCCTGAAGTTTGACGGACGTATACAAGAGGAGTCTCAGCCCCAACCGCTCCAAATTTTTTTGTAAAATATGCATATTGCCTTCGATAAACTTTCCATGACTTTGTAATTGCAATCACTTTTTGAGCATTATCTTTGAATTTCTAAGTACCCCATTAAGTTATACCAAGTCGTTTGAACCGCCTGAAAAACTGCAATTGGTCCTTCTCTTATGGAATGTCCTAACAGGTTGCCAAAATTGTTCGCGATAGATTTATCAGATCCGTTTGGAAGAAGTGGAAAGACGAAAGAAATTGCAGGTTCCTTCATGGCTTGATTTATTCTCTGATTAATCAACTCTTCATCATCTCTAATTAAGCTACAATTTCAATATAAATATTGATTTGAGTCAGTAAACCAGGTCATAGTACTTGGCGCCTATTTCCTTTTATTAGCCGAGGTGGAGCCCAGTGGAAAACATAGGTGAACGATTAATGGAATATGGAAAGATTTAACTTCCCTGGTCTGTTTTATGCACATTGCAGGTGTTCGAATGAAACTGATTTCACGCAGGTAAAGCTTGGATAACTCCTAAGAAAGTTTTGCATTAAGCTGTAGTGATGGCTATAATGAAAATGATGACGAGCAATTGTAAGATCCACCTCTGCCTAGAAAACTTTCAAAAATGACTAATACGGGCGGTCAACCCTTATTTTAAACTTGGGATACTCTCATCCTTACACTTATGAGAGCACCCTTGCGAAATTTCCTTCAGTTGACATCTACATGAGTTATTCAAGGATCACTTGGTGCTTATCAGAATTTGGATGAAAACGACCGACCTTTCCATAATAGGGCATGATTTTCAAACAACATTTCGGGTAGAAGAATCTGAAATCTTTTATGGTTGTCAAAACTATATTTGTATTGAAATTTGAAAATCTGACCAATAAATCACACTTGTTCGTCCTCATAATGAAAGTGGCCCCGATGGAATATCGCTAGCTGCGGGGTGTTATTGATATTAAGTTAGGGCTCTTATCAATGCTTTTGCAATTTTAAATGACTAGGCTTTTTAAGAAATATCCGAAGTTTACTTTTACAACACAGAATTTTCCAAGCACGAGAAACTCAACATTTTTTTCAAGGACTCAATGCTTTCTGTCCACTTCTCTTCAAGTGCAGCAAAAATTATGCCACTGGATATGTTTCTTTTAAAATATCGTTAATTGAGCTATTTTTATGAGGGACTCTTTGGAATAACAAAAAATATTGCAACCTTTTCCGGTCATTTCGAAGGACTAGATTTACTAAGGAATTGCTTGCTTCTATCAAGCCTTAATCTTTGTGTATATGAACCAATAATAGTTATTTAGAAGCACATTTTTGGGCGAAACATCAGTTGGAATTTATAAAGTTACCATTTCCATAAAATATTGTTTATTGTAGCAGCTAATGCAACAAGTGTGTATAGAGCGTAATTATATAAAAGTAAATTTGAATCTAATTTGGAGGTTTAAATGCGGACTGTTAAAAACTGCTTTATTTAAACAATAATAAAATAAGGGATTTCAACTGATTGCAATGACAAAATCAAACAAAAATATAAATATTTGGTGAAATCGACTTATTTTGAACTCAATGGATCAAAATTGAGCTGCACTGGATCTGTATTTTGCCTGGGGTTTTTAGAAATATGCAATGTTAAGAGCTCGTAAGTGGGATGTATACTTGTTTCATTTGCCACCCACCTCCATCTCCAGCTTTTTAGTAAATTCTTTATGAGCTGAAGGTTAAATTCGAAATAATAATGTTTTGATCAACCACTGTGACGGAAAACTTTGAGGATCAATAAAAGTCCTCGTAGATTGGCTTTTGGAGTTGTGGTTAAGTCAAAGTGAATTCATGGGTACAATTTTAGCCGTCTAAGCCCTTGAACGGGCCTTGAAACGATAATGCTAAAGTATCCGATAATGTGGAGTATCCTTCCTTGAATTCATAGGACTTTGTTCAACTCACTGTTCTCCTGAGAGTTCTTATATAATCCTACCTTCTGTTACATTTCACTAGGCGTCATGATACAGATAAATAAAACCCCAATTTTGAGCTGGAATTAACTATAATAGAAATTGTTTTAATGAAGTATCAATAGTGAATCCTCTTGTTATTAAGAGTCAATAACGGAGGTGAAATATTACTCATCGGTTTTATCGCATGCTGTCATACTGACAGATCAGTGATTGGTGGCAAACGTTGCCGCAGAAAAAGCACAATTCTGTCTGGAAGTCTTCAAATCCACTCTGTTGGTGATCGTATTCAACATTCACAACCCGAATGGCCCCTACCACAGCCACGAATGGGACACCGCGAGACGGATGGATGATGTCTAAGGGACCCGTCAAACACACGTTTCTTGATACACTCAAGGGTTGACTAAAGGAATCATAAAGGGGTTCAGCTCAAGTGTAGGGATGAGTCAGCAAGTGATCCACGCTCTTATCTGAGACGGAATTTGTTTATCCCCAAATGAGAAACCAGTAGAAATAAGGCAACGATGATCCACTTAGTCTTAGGATGGACACTTTGATGATTCTTCAAGTCCGTAAATCCGTGCTTGAAAGGTCGTTTGATTAAATCTCGCTAGACCACGTGAGGGTAAATCGCCTGGGAATTCGAGGAAGTAGGGCTCATCCTTCTTTTAGTTAAAAATAAATTTTCAAAGAAGAATTTGCCCAGATGTTTAAAATCCCTTGGAAACTCTATTCTATGGACTAGTAGCCTGCCACCTCACCCAGGAAACGATAATGCTAAAGTTCGCAGCAATTACCAGACATACTCATATGGCTTTGGGCTTGAAGAGGAATTGTCAGGTGATTTTTTTGGAGGATAGAATCGCCAGTGAAGCCCCGTTGCGGGGTTCGATAACAAACATAGGTGTAGTCATTTCATAAATATAATGTGTCACCCCATTAATGGGTATGAGGATACGCGTTTCCATTTCGAACGCACGACTGGCTAGACGCGTTAGGATCTTGCGCAATTCCTACCTCTATTTCTCCATTCCAGTCTCTGTTAATTTAAATAAACCATAGCCCTTGTGATCTTGGTTAAAGTTCGCATAAATTCGTGAGGCATTTTCATCCAACGTGCGACTTCGAAATTTCGGAATAGCGGGGTGTAATCGACCAATGCGTGGTGATTTTTAACCACTAAACTATCTTAAGTTTTACATAAATAAATAAATGTGGACCTCAGCACCAGATGAGCGATGCGATGGGAATTCGATAATCGATGGGTCTGTTATGATTCATCAGTGGGATGAGGAGAGAGCAAGTGTGATTGCAACGACCATTAAAATGCAGGTGTTGGTTGCATGAGAAAAAATCGGTGGTTCTTTGTCCCAGAGAGTTAGTCGAAGTATCATCAGGATGTCTAAAAAGCAATCATCTCATACTCGAGACTTCGACACTGCAATTCAAGTAATAAGGAGATCTTACTTGAGATCAATCATATTGCCCCATCGATTCCAAATATCGCAAGTTTACAAAAAAGGAAGCTCGTATCACTGCAGCACATGCATAACTATGCCCCACAATCTTCATCACATATCAGTCTATTTCAAACTCGCATTTATCTCAATTTATTTCTTAGGCGGCCTCATTGCCAGACATTAACCATACCGCAATTCGAACTTGCAAAAGGAGGAAAGAGGAGGTCTGTAGGCAGTTCATTAATGCGCATCTCCTTCGTCACACCCGAAATGAGGGTTGGGTGAATGCTAGGCTACCATATACCTTTTGCTTATCAATCCAATAACCTTTAACATTGGTTGTTAAAACAATAATTTTGGAAATACCTGTTAGCCAGACTACAGCTTAACATTCCACTAACAGTTACCCGCTTAAAGTGCAACATATGAAAGCCAATAATAGGAAAATATAGTAGGCATTATCTCTTTAAAATTGTGTGCATTGTTCATCATACGAAGACACTCAGAGTGTGTTCAAGACTGCAATACGTTTTCTAAACATCCTCTTTTAACGGGAATCATGGTAAGTTTCAGGTGAACATGGGTTTCTAGAGGACAGTTCCTCTTCACGTTCATGATTTTAAGTTTAGAACCACAGGACATGGATTGTTGGCACGAGATTATTCTACATATATCGACTTAAACCATTCATCATAGTACCGTCCTAAGCGTCCACGTATAAATGTGCAGCAATTTGATCTATTATGTGATGTTAATTAGTCCTCATGTTGTAGCAAAAAAAGTCAATTAAAGTGTTGCGATTATGCAAAAAGCACCCGGACTGGATAGCACAAACTCCAGCAGGGTAGGAACTCGATTCTTTCAAGCGCAGTATATACAGCATTAAAGCTCTGGTCCTTCAAACAAATCAATATCTTCCTATTGCTTAAATTTCGACATTTAGTGACTCGAAACATGGAAGGAAATCACTTGAATGTCAAGCAACTCACATTCATTCTATAATCGTGCAGTTCAATTTTGATAATATATGTTGCACAAATGTAAAATGTATCGGAATTCGAAGACTTCTGACAGGTTGACTGGATAAATCATTTTCTAGGTAGTGTGCAAGTAAATATTAATTTCCATAAGAAAAGCATCTTAGAACATTTGCGATTTTGATGTTGACGAGAGCAATGGCTGTTTGGCTTGTTGGTGTATGATCGGTTACAATGAAATGCATTTTATCAAAGTGGAATAGTAAGGATGTGCTCGGAAAAATGCTCGTACCCTATATCCCAGTTTGGGGCTTTCCCTGTCTTTATTTAACGAAAGAGCTAAATATTGACTCAACGGAGAGACAACTTGTGTAACTTACGAAGATGGGATTGTCATGGTAGTTCAATTAGAAGTAGGGTGCATCCAGGCCTTTTTTTCTTGATAGCTCAACAAAATATGAGCTCACAATGTTTAATTTTTATCTTCTAGGTAATTATTAGTATCACATCATGTGGATTCACATGTACTTCTCTGCCTTGAATCTTCGAAATCCCCACTGAGTTCTAAGCTTGATCCAAGGTCCTCTAAATAGCTGTCCATTTGATATATAATTTTTGAATCCCTATCGATTTATTGGAAGAATCTAATGCACATTTATGTTAGCGAACATCGTTCGGACAGCTATAGAGTGATATTATATAATAACAACCAGGTATATCACCTTTTAAATTTTGTCATAAATTATTAACATGTTCCTAAAACGGAGGTTGGACAGATGGACGTCTATCTCAGTACACGACCGACCACAGTGAACCATTTAAAACGCAAGAACCTGAAGGGGCAGTTATAGAAGCTAGTCTTGGTCACTTTCTAAGATAATGAAACAAAATTTACGAAAGGAGCTTTCACAAATGCTTGAGATAGGAAGAAGAGTCCACGATATGTCTGTCTCATTATCTCAACTTATTAACCTCCCTTGGGCGTGATAATGACGATTTTACTGGGTCCGTGTGTTTTCAGCATTATCATGTAAAAGAGGCATCAAAAGGAAAAATCCTCTTGCGATTTTGGAATACTTGAAGCCATCGTTCATTTCATTTTATTCATGAACTATTGCACTTTCTAGAACTTCTATTAAATCGCATTCTGGAACTTGTGCCTATAAACGCCTACTTGATCAACTTTTTAAGGAAATGTTATTGGGAGTTTTATATTAGTAGAATCGATGCCTTTTCTTTTGTGGAAATGTGGTTTTGAAGCATTAAATGTTCTGCGATCCCATCCTTGCACTGCGATGAAACAATCAGCGATCGTTAGTTGGTTATCTATTAGTAAACTATTGTTTCATTGGCAATTGAATGTCGAAGGTTCGATAAACCTGGCAGAGGTAATTGGAAATTACGTTCACTTCACAAGGAGTGATTTGTTCATGGAAGAGCAAAAAATGGTCAAGTGAGGATGTCTGAACAGCCCGAAAAAGTGTTTGGAAAACCAAATGAAATTATTTATCTCGTGTTGCATTGTCTATTGTCGTATTCATAAACGTGGAATATATATGTATTATTCTAAGATTGTGTAGTTATGTAGGTTCTGTTAGTGAATATGTTGACAAATTATATTTCGGTGTATTATTTCCCATAAGAAATATGAAATCAAAGTCGCAGTGTTTTGAAACTCAGCATGTTTATTAATTACTCTTAGACGTTTGTGGGAAACAATCGCGAACTTGCTTTTTGGGTTCCCGAGAAGGGAACTGGATGTGCTGTTATCTTCGCAGGCTTCTTATTTCTTTAAAAAAGGAGTTAAATTGGAAGTATTCTAAAAGAAAGATGCAACTTACCCCTTGAATACAATAAGAGATGTAATATTCTCCTTATGTTCAAAAAATGTTCTTTTTAATTTTTTTTCTAAAATGAAAAGCAACAAGTAGAGCAGACATAAACCTCAGTAAAGAACGGTGTAGGGGTTACAACTGTTCTAGAAGTTATCGAATATATATATATATATAGTGACTGTCCACCATCAAGGCCACTTACATGCAATGTGTGTCAGGGTGGCGAAGCTCCTTCCGGATGGCTCTTTCGTCCCTGTGCTCTCTACCCAACCGCAAATTACCTGTAAATGAAACAAAAACATGCAGCTCACACAGAATTATCACCTATTTTTATATCATTTGATTACCTCTGAATGGTCTTCTGAAGAAGTTTTGTTTACCTGCCACTTCACTGTCAATTACATAGCCACTTTCATTGATGCCTTTTGTGTTGGTCTCTCGCTCTCACTATTCACCTTCCCTCGCCCACCTTTCCCACTCAGACTCACCTCAGCCCCACGCCACTTCAACTGGCCAGGGATGCTCCCACCAGTCGTGACGGTGCTGCGCAAGAGAGTGAAAAAGTGAAAAAAAGGTAGCGGGTGAGCACTACAGACATTTTTTTCAATTTCGATTTCAGGCAAAGTTGAGTAAATATGTCAGTGATCATTTTGAAATCAGATCATGTACTACCTCAGAGAAACCTCGACGTATTAATCGATTTCAAATAACGTGGTAGAGGATTACGAGTGATATTTTGCGTACAAAGAATTGAAAGGGATTGAAACAACATTTAGTCCCTCTCAAATCCCCCAATAGACAATGCCTGACAGCTCAGATGCAAACCAGTTGCCGCAAATGGCACTGTACAAACACTCTGTGCCTCTCTCACGTCCTGCTGGTGGTGATGGTGCTGGCGGTGCTGGAGGAAGTAATGGACAGCGACGCCAGAAGGGGAGCTGCTGTGGCAAGCATTGCTATGTGGAGAAAACAGTAACTGAACATTTGCACAGCATGATTTACGACGGTTGGATGGTGGTGTAATCGATGGGTTATCGGGTGATTTTGCAAACTAGAAAAACTGTGAATCAGGAGTGTGGTTTGGTGGAGTGGAAATGCGAGCTAAATCTCCGAGCAGTTTTGCGGCGAAGTTGGCTATCACGTTGTTTTCAAGGCTTATTAGGCAGTGAATCAGGGACCAGGCTCGGTGATAAGCCTCTGAAGTGAAAAAGCTAGTTGAAACAATTGAAACTCTGCCTTGTAGCGGTAGTAGCCGCAAGAAAGCAACCACTCCCTAATGTGAGTTGCATATTATCATCTTTATATACGCAGTGTCTAGCGCACAACACAGGCGAAGTTGTTGTCAAGGTGACGCAGTCTATCTTGCAATGCTCATTTAGTCTTCCGAAGATGAGAGAAAGTTGGAATAGGTGGTGTATACCTATCTTAGACTGGGAATATAGCTAAAGATAAATTCGACTAGACAGTCCGAGAGGTTGGTTCCAGATTCATCACCGGTCAAGTTTGTCTTGACTAATTACTATAAGGAAAAATGGATTGCTTTTAAATGTTCCTGGAAGTATAAACTGTTCTTTCTCCCATTGCAACTTCTTCAATTGTGCAGCCATATTTTAGTTTCTTTTTATCTTTTCCTTTCTTGTCTTTCACTAACACATTATACATTTTAATGTGTGTATTTACAAAATTCCTCGCGTATTGCATTGCAGCGTCATTTTTAAATCGATTCCCATACGTCAGAATTGGATTTCTATTGAATTCAAATAATCTAATGTGAGTGTTTCGGAGCCTGTGTTAGTTAGTGTTCACAATTAACAGCCGGCTTAATGAGCCTAATTATTTGCCTATTTTCTCGAAGTGAAGCCTTGAAAATCAGCCACTGAAGCACAATCAGTTTCCTTTGGGCAAATCTTATCTGCTGAGCAGTGCAAACCTCTTCAAATATCGGTGCCTCGATTCGTTTATCTGCGTACATGACCTTATCAAACTGAGCGTCGATGTGCTTTGTCCTTCTAAAACTGTTCAGTTAAGTAAATTTGTGTTCTTGAGATGTTCTTGGAATCACTGCCTGAGGGATTCCACTGATGGGCTAAGATTCGCAAATAAGAGTGGTCAAGCTTCCCGACGTATTGAAGCAATGGCTAGTGCTTAATTGTTTCAAGATGGATTGAGCTGCCGAAACCTTGTAAACTTAATTAAAACTAGGTTTACCTTCTAGTCTCTAAACGTACATGACAAATATATTAATATAACCGTTCATAATCATTTACATTCCAGGATAGAACAATAACTACCATGTTAGCGCTTTGAGACTGTTAGAGTTCTGTACTGCTGAGGTCAATTTTGGTACATGTAATGCAATCCGTCTGGTCCTTCTACTCACATTAACTGAGGCAGTGATGAGTTGTTAGAATACACTGGGATTGTGTAGGCCAACTAACTTTGTGACTGTTTCCATTTTATTTTGCTATTGATATCAATTATTATGACTACCCACACAGTGAGCAAAAAATCGAAATGTTGCTTCGCTGCTAATTTCGCGGATTAATGCTGTGTCGTCCGAATGACAATATCGTTCATTGTATATCTCTCCTCTCGTTACAAAACCAGAATGGATTGAACACATGACCAGCTGGGGAGAACAAGCTCTTGATTGGATAAGAAACAGTAAATTCGTGGTAGAACTGAGGAGGTGGGAGTCTCAAAGCTTCCATCATAAAGCACATATTTACTATAGTTATTCACATCGTGGAATCCGCTAAAAATGCACATAGAACAGAAACTTGGAGGCATTTTATCAAAGCCATTTCATAAAATCCCATTGCAGGCGATGGCACGATGTATTCTAATCTTCGCATGCCTAAACCACGCATTTTGAATAGGTAGGGAATGTTCACCAAATTCGATGTCGTCATTGGTTGATTGGTGTATTCTATGTACTACATATCCAGGTAGATGAAATCTCCATATCAGTTACTTGGAATTACCCATTTTGAAGAAGAAGCAAGCAAAATGAGATCATTTTTTGAAATGCACCAAAAACCATTTCAATGTCAATAAATTATTCAAGTAGTCGCCTCTTTTTCCTTGCATTTAAATGAATTTTAAGCAAATACTGTTTAAATTTTGAGTGGTTCATCCGTTAGTGCTTCACTTGTTTAAACTGTAAATACCCACTGGCTATATTAGGGCTTATTAATGATCAAAGAATATGCAATGCGAGATATTTCACTTTGTGCTGATAAGGCAATGCGACAGTCTTTCATATTTTGCAGGGAAATGAGAAGTATAATGCCCTGAAAACGGAAAAAAATTAATGCGAATTAGTAAGTCAGTGTGAATATTGCAATCTTCAAGTGTTTAGTAATAAAAGATCGTTTATTGAATTACTTATCATGTTAGGATCACATGTTTCCTTACTGTATTTTGGGGCGGAAATATCCAACTCACAATGCCATAAACAAATTTACAATTGTTTTCTGCAAATATACAAACTTCTTATGGGGAATATTTCTTGCATCGGAAATAACAACAATATCAACAACACTATGCAATACACAAATTCTAGTAAATTATCTATATAGGCAGTGGTGTGCTCAGCAGGTCCATTCTCAGTATAGGGAACATGTTTGCTACTACTCTGCTGCCTATCACAATTCTCAGCTTAGTAGCTGCGATATCAGGTACGAAAATTTTCCTAGCAGATCCTTACTATTCTAATAAAAATATATTTAATCGTAGCCGATCATACGCCAACAATTCAACAAGTCAATGCTCTCGCCAATAGTAAAATGGCAAAGGCTTTCAAAAGAATTTCTTACGGAATTAAATATGTTCTTGCACACTACCCAGCAAATGATGAGTTCCAATCAACCTGTCGGATGTCATCGAATTCCGATAAAACATACGTTTGTGAAACATCTATTAATAGAATTGATTTGAACGTGTATAGCAGGAGTGTGAGTTTCTTAAGTTTCAAATGAATTCCACCGATGTTTCAAGTCATTCAATGAGCATGCTTTTAACCTATAGCGCTTGGATGACAGTGCGAACAATGAGAACAGAGCGATTCGTTTGCACGACCTGCACTTTAATGCAGTATATAAGCTGAAAGAAAACGGCAGCCTGCGCTTGAAGGAAACGAGCTCCTACTCTGCTGGAGTGTGTGCTATACCCTCTGGGTGCTATTTGCAGAATTGTACTAGTTTATTTGACTTTTTGCTACATCAAGTTGTAGACGTCTAATTTGGTCTCCTTAATAAAATTCAATTGGTTTGGTTTTCTGTTTTTTACTAATTCGTTTGCTTCCTAGGTGTAAAAATTTCGCCAAATTAATTAGTTTTGACTTTTTAGTTATCTATTTTTATCAATTCCCGTTATTGATTGTGTTACATCATTACCAATGATATTATTATTTTCCCTTCCTACCTTAAATATTAAGTGAGAGCCAATGAACGCCTCGTAAATTCCACTAATTTGCATAAGTGTCATGAAACTGTATTTTATTAGCCGCTATCATTTCGAATATCAAATATTTTGCTCCCAATTTCTATTCAGATATTATCAAACTATTGAGTGGTCTTGTGTCTGTTAGGAGCCACAGTAGTTGTCGGTCCGTTCAAAGGGTTTAGACGGCTGCAATCAACGAGGGCTTTGTTTGACCCTCGAAACTGCCTGGCTCAGTGATTGAGCATTGATTTCCATGAACCCAGATCTTAACGAACATTTTGCATTTCCAACGAATTTCCAAAATATCTCTTATTCATGATTATCGGGATCTTTGTTTAAATCTCTTTGTTTACTGACTTTAATGCGATTTAGTGATCTTGAATCGGGATGACAAGTTTAATGTCACTGTGAATACAACTAATGAACCAGAGGAACATTTGCACATTGAAATTTTTTAATTCTTTTTACGACTTTTTAGTAAGACGTTAAAGCAATGTTGATCGGTTTGCTGTGATATCGAAGACAATTCCTAAATCATAAATCCTATTCCATTGGGCTTCTATGCAACGATTTACGTGATTCAAATAGATACTTTCGCTAACCAATTGCCGCACACCAATATATATATGCATATTTTTTGTTTCTTAATTGATTTTACCCAAAACTAAAGTAATATCCTGGAGAATGGCACTACTGAATTTCACGAAATTCTAGATTTGAGTTAAATTCATATATCACCGAAGCAAATATAGCTCATTATAATCGCTTAATCGGTGAAAATTAAGGCGAGATTTGCAGTTCGCTGTTTATTTACACCATCAAGCTAACCAAAACTCAATGAATGACAAATAGCGAAAATGTTGACGCAAGTCGAAAGCATTAAGATATCACACCGGAGGAGACAAATCCCAAGATTCACGAAACTACAAAATGTGTGTATTCAAATTAAGCAACTGGTATAGGAATGCACTTTTAGTTACCTGATTCGATCTTTCTTACATATTAATATTCCAAGTGACTATGACTAGAAATATATCACTAAACTCCAATTTGATATACGTTTATCTCACCAAAAATCAATTCACTTCCTTCAAAGCAACCAACGTTTCCTGATTGTTCTTGTTCCTCTTGAACTTTTGACAGGCTTCTTCGGTTGGCCCTATTAATTCGCATCTTTAAGCTTAGCCGAGTCCCGCTGTTTCTCACGACTTTTTCACAAGTTCTATAACCAATTCGCATTAATCGTTTCGTTTTCGGGGTATTCTATTAAATTCAAATTCTGCAGCAAAATAAGGATTTTAATATTTATATACAAAATTATGGGCTTCATAAAATTTGAACATGATTTAAGAATCATTTTCATCCTTTGTTCCAAAATATCATAAAACTCCTATGCAAATAAACAAGAACACAAAGTTTGCCACTATGAAAGACACAAACAGATTCCGTCTTTAGTGAACTCCTTACTAGCCACTTATTTCTCCATCGGAGGAGATAACGAGAAATGCAGACTTGTAAACCATCCATGGGAACATGAATTTGCACAAAACGTTCTGTCCTACCCTGCCTCAAGGAATCTATGTTCTATGATTTACAACATGAACTGAGCTGCAAGCTTGGAGAGTGCTAAAGAGACCAAGCAACCAATAGGTAATGGAAAATTATTGAGGCAAATTTGTGGTGGCCTGGCTTCAGCTGGGTAGTTAAGCTATCAAAAAGCATGCCCCAACCAACCTACCTACATACTTACTGGAATTCCCCGTGCTAGTATAAGTCTCAGTCATGACCATTCTTCTTCTTCCTCTACCACAAAAACCACTCAGGTGCCCCACGTAATTTATCGCACGATAGCAATTAGTGGTTTTGGCATGCACGTATCCTCTTGTTCACCCTCCTCTAGGAGTGGCACCAACTTAACGGTATGGTAAATCCTTCTTAGAGAGAATCTGAATGTAGCCTATGGGCTGGCAACAAATTCTTTACAAAGTGTTCTAACCTACTTTGCTTTGCCTCTAGAAGTTCGCTGCAAAGGCACAATTTAACGGAATTCTTGATGCACAACCTTCAACCGCTAACTCCACTAACTCCTTCAATCAATTTTAATTAATTTTTCAACATAGAAGATGCTTCGCTCCCAATACAAACCGTCCCACTACTCATCTCACATTTCCACTTTGAAAATACACACAAGAGAAGCTGTGTAGGCAGTTCATTTAATACGCCATTTCTCTTAAATATGTTCATTGGTGAAAGTTGTAAATGGTTTTAGTGAAACGGAATGTGGGTTGGGGCAGCAGCGTGACTACCGAGAGTGTTTGGATTCATTGCTACGGGTGTTGGGTGTTGGGTGCTGGGGGTTGGGGTTGGGACGTCATGGGCCGGTCGCACTCGTCTTCACAGAGAAAGATGATGTTGACGTCAGGTTGGGATTGAGGTCGGTGCAAATGAGACGACTCATGTCATGCCAGCAGGCAGGCAGACATGCAGGCATGCAGGGGACTGGACTCCTTTGGGCACTGCACTTCCTGACTTCCTGACAATTTTCATTTCATTTAATTTTAAGTGCGACCAGAAGGAATGCTGAAAGTTCCCCTGTGGCGTAGTTTATAGCTCTTGAGGCCAATACTGAGACTCTTTTAGAACCAGCCATTCAAAGCGAGGTTCTTTTGAGCAGTCGCGAAAGGGGACAATGGTGGATTATTTGTTGAGAAATTTTACGGTAGCGCCTTCCGTTCCACGTGTTTTCCATTCCTTATCTGGTCTTGGCATTGATTTCAAACCTAAAACCTATGGCTTTGATGTCCTTGATCATTGATATCCTTGCCATTTTGGGAGTGGATAATTGGCTCCTTACCCATTCTTCGAGAATCGCCATCAATACAAAAGCAAATATATTATTATAGTAGCCTCTTGCTATGGGAATTTACAAAAGTAGGAACTATCCCAACATTTCTGCAAAGATAATGGCTAAATATGGTGACGCCATATAGGAGTTTCTTCATTCTTTTATTATAATAATATGTTACTTTAATGTATTCCAAAAGTACATATTCCTTTAGGTTTTCCTGAATTGATTTTGCCTTTATTGGAGCTGGATTTGACTGAATGGACTGCATTTATATATTATCTGCACAAAGAGCCTTCCTCGAATAACTTAAATGCAGCTTACTCGTTCAATACTTAATTTTACCGTACTATTTTTGTACAGCCTAAGAATTTTAATTATTGTACTCAATCATACTACCTATGTCAAGTAACACACATATAGGATGTGTGTTGCAGGTATGATGAGTTGCAGAATATGTAACATTTTCGAATTAACAGCTTGCTTCAAAAAATCGAAAAATAGTCCAAGTTTAAATGCGAAAATAATGTAGTAAGAAATCTAGTTTGAGTATTTTCTTAAAAATTTCTTTATCCTTAATTTCGATGCTCTTACTAATAATATTAAAATTTCAGTAAGTTAAGATTTTAAAGTTAATGATTTGCCCCAGTATTCAGGAGATTAGCATGTTGCAGAGCCATCCATGCGAGTCGTTTATCGTTCTACCAACACCTCATCAGTGGAGTGCAGTAAATTTCATTTTATAGATCTTCAACTGGACGCATTTGATGAGTATAGACGTGAGCATTCGAGCATCAATATATATACAAATGCAGAAAGCTAAATTCATTAATACTAGGGCTTTTTCAACAAAAGTATAATATGCAATTTTAATCTGTCTTTAAGTTTGATGATTCCCAAGAATGTTAATGACTATATTATGGTATAAATCTGAAATTCTTCAATAACCACTTTCCATTTTCGAGTGATTGTCCATTTTATTTGTCCAAGAAACCATCACTGAATCAATGGAACAAGCAACCACAAAATGCAGGATTTGATGCCCATCGACAGAATCCTCATTCGCCGTGTTCTGGAAGGATTTCGTTGGGACAATAGTGCCCTCAAGGTGAGATTTTCATCTACGAATATATGGCAAAATTTCTAGCAGCACTTATCTTGACAGTTATCGATGACACTCCTTTGGACGATGTACCTCTTATCACACTAGAATCGAAATCCACCAACACTTCTAGTGGTTGATTTTAAATTCGCTGAATTACTTTCATGCACAGCGGAAAAATGAAGGTGTATCTGTCGTTTGCTGCGAAATATAACCATGTTTACCTGTGTTAAAAATATGTAAGTGCCTCCGAGCATTCGCGAAGACGCGTATTTAGCATGCACTAAATAATGATTTTCAAAAGACACTTTCTCCTGTAACAATAATGACGATTACTTTCACTATGGGAGTGCAATTTGACATTTCTCCTTCTGCGCGTTATAAGACATGTGAGCTTCCGCATTGCTACTCTTACTTCATAGACTGACACTTGCGGGCACGGGCACAGTGAAAAACGGTAGAAAGCTCTGCGGCAGCTACCCGCTCTTGTGGGCTCAGTTATTATTAGTTCGTTCTCCTAACAAAGTTACACTTCTGCTGCTGATATACACCACCTGTAGACGACAGGATTTTCACTCATGAGAGAGGCAATCCGTCATTATCCAATGCACATTCCTCCAAGAAATCAGCATGTAAAGCTAATCTTTTGATATCAAGTCAATCGATTGTTGACAACAACAACAGTGTGTGATTCTTCCTGTGAACGTAAACACCACACGACCACATTTGGGCGACCAAGAGGCGTCTTCCAGTCCAATTTTCAATTCCCTACAACCATCCCTAATCGGAACGGATCACGCAAGAGGAATGAAGCTGCTCCACAATTCGATACTATATTCAAAAGTCCAGTTTTCACAAAGATTTCATCTGCCTAAAATAGTATTGCTTTAAATATGCAGCATTTTTATAGTCCTTTTCTTTTTATACTCCTTTTCTAAACTAACTTTACACTTTTCTATTAACCTTAGTATATTGTCTTATTAATTAGGTAAAAAAGCGAAAATATCAAATGGGAGACCTTGTCATAAATTCAGTCTAGAGTATGAATAAAATTATCGTTGATGTAATTAAAACAAATTTTAATATGATAGATATGAAACGGCTAATGAAATTGCAGAACCATATCCATAATTGCTTAAGTCAAACTTTGAGCTATGGGAACATAGAAATTCGTCTCTAAAAGATGTCGGCAACATGCGCTTGAAAGAAACGAGCTCCTACTCTGCCGGAGTTTGTGATACCCCCTCTGCATGCTTTTAAAGAATTGCACTTGTTGTAGACGTCAAATTTAATATCCTAAATAAAATTCCATTTGTTTGGTTTTCTCTAATGGCTTTTGATTGAATTTTAGATGAACAGTATGGATAACAGCAAATTCTAGCCCAGATGTATGATCCCACTCACCATGAGGACTTACTAACATCATAATTAAATATGGCCGCTTAGGGTTAATACTCAGTGGTGCCATTTCGTCAAACCCACTGAAACCCACTGAAAGGGCTCCATTCGGCCTCGTGCTTTGCGCAGGTGCAAGACTTGAAGTGAGTCGAATTTGCTTTGATCTTCGTATCATTCACCATTTACCGCCGAAACACTCATAAGAAGCGCGTATTGATTTATGCAGCCTCACCGTTACATTCGTTGTTGCTTGCGAGGATGTCGCAGATGTCGAAGTAGAATGATCTCCCGACCTTTCAGCAATTAAACTCGAATTGAAAAAGAAAAGAGGTTTGTAAATGTTCGGAAACGCAATGGTTTGAGTGCGACAGTCAGGGTAAGCATAACTGGTTACCGGCAATAATTATCGTCGTTCGTTACAAACGACCTGGTCCTGAAAATTTAATGCTAAAATATGTTAAGAAATTATATGCCATCATTTCCTCGTAGAATGTTGTCAGAGCCGTATTAGCCTCATTAAATTAAAATTTTGTTAATCAAATATTTCCACTGCGAGGTACTTAGGAGGCGGTCTTCAGGCTTTAACTTCGGGTTTGTAATTAAAACACATCTGAGCTGGCAACCTTTTCTCTCGTTACTTCCTCCCGCAATGGTCATTCCCACAGAAATGAAGAAGGATTCGCCGGGTCCCATTGTTTGGGCATCGCTCACCATACACGTAGCCTTCGTAGAGTAGACTTCAAAGACGAAGATGTCCCCATGGACATTCTCCGTCACCCGGATTACAGCCTCCACCGTCAAGACTTCTAGACCAATTGGCAGTCATTTTCATTGCCTCGATGTTGAGAGGGTATGATGCTTTAACGGTTGGAGTGGCAGCACCAAAAATGGAAAGACTGGGATTGAAACATCAGGTGTATTGCCAGTACTCGAAGGCCTACAAGGCCGTTAAACTAAATTAGACTTATCTTAGTTTAAAGGTTGAGAGACATTGCTGTATCACAACAAACAGTAGTCGTTGAACGCCATTCAATGCCACCAGGTACTGGCTATTGCAGGATAAACATATCCACCGCGCCAGCCCCAGCCCTTAGGAGATGATGCTGACCAAACACTCTTCAAGGGTCGCATCGACAGTCTTCAGAAGGCATCTATTAACACTAGGATTTCCAACTCGTCAACTCGCTTTTAACAGCATTCGCCTGGCCGACAGCTTGAATAGGCGAGTTTTTCCCATTATCACATCTGACCACGCTGTAATCAGCTGTTCAAGTTAGTCAAATACCTGGTTTGTCACACTACGTGGTTATTGATTAGAGGAAGAGAGGACCTCAAATGAGTGTATTTATGAGTAGTTTTTACACGTAATTTCGTACAGTGTGAGACGAATGCTATTCTAAAAGAACAAGGTTGGTGATGAATTTTGATGAAAATGATCTTTCAACCAAGATCTCCAATGCTTTTTTACATAGCACTTGCCATAAGACATGACAATATTTTGGTTCACTAGAACAAACTCATTTCCTCACACCTTTGTTTAAGTGGCTCTTGCAACGTTTGCGCGTTAAGATATCGTGCACTGTGGCGACAATTCAACGTGGATGATTATTATTTGATGACCCCACCAGATTGGCAGAATAGGGATCACTATTTCAGGAAATTGCCATCCTCGCTGCGGCCTATCTCATTTGCGATCATGCCAAATCCCGCCAAGCTTCATATTTCTATTTAGAGTTCTAATTTGGTGCCTTGTCTCCCCCAAGGCTATGCGAACACATCAAAACCATTTGGAGAGACGGAGAAGGGCAGACGTCGTATACTCGAGATTGTTTTGATTGCACAGCCACAGTTTTCAGTTGAGGAGACTTTTCAGTCTTCGAAGATGAGGATGAACATTAGCATCTTCCACCTCATTCAATGAACATCTGTTTCTATAGATGGTTAGACGTCCGCATGTGAGATTCGCATACCATCTTCTGGATGTTTTTCATTCACACACACCTTCCTCTTCATGTATTCACCCATTGTTTCTAGCAACTTTGGCTGCAAATTCTCCGTCCATGAACTCATAAACACTCTATAACTCAATTGATTATTGCGAACTCCAATGTTAGCAGAGTTTCATTGAATCGGGTATCTGTTATGGCATCGCTAGGAATATACAAATGGTTTTGTACCTGTTTCTATGAATCCTTCAGCCACACTCCAACTAGGAATCGGAAACGACTGCTGTAATGTTGACTATTTGATATATATTTTTGTATGTTTTATCTTGTTTTATCTTGTCTTGCCATTCTGCACGCTGATCTGCAATCTCAGGTCCTTATAACAAGATGGGCAAAGAATTGTGGTAATCGATGTATCATTGCCCTGTCACACGTTGCGTAGTGTATCAAGTAGCCTAACACTTATATCTAAAATGAATTATTTCTCACTACAACAAAAGCTGTTTTGAATGCGGTGGTTCTTCGAAACAATGCGAAATGAAATATAAATTCCAAATTATCCACCCTTTCACAAGCAAGTTCATTTTATGAAAATAGGATGTGTTCGCAAAGGCAACACAACAATGACCTACTCGTAGAAGTCAATCCTGATCTGGTTCAGCTTCAGTTTCAAAGAGTGTGCGGTGCAGTTTTATAATGCACCCTAGAACTCGTGAGGATATGAAGATATAATTGTCTGATTCATCAGTGCAAACATCCTACTTACTTTTCTGCATATATTTAATGCCGACTTGTGCAGATCTTTCCCTTTTGACCACATATTATGATGCGTTTGATGCCAATTCAATGCCTTAATAGCAATCACTTGGGAAGCTTTTTCGATATGAATGAGGACTGAATTATGGGGCTCTTATGATTTCTCTTAATCCGGCCAACGTTGCGAATGAAGCAATTTGTGTGGACGGAATGCTGACGAGGTGTGATTTAGAACTGGTGGTACAGCGCCATGCCAGTCGGGGCTAATTTCCGGCCTTGGATGTAGTGCCTGATCGCAGTGGTCGATGGGCTGCCAAAGGATGTGAGCTAATACATGGCTAAGAAATCACTCCAATCAAACTCCTCAAGTACAGCATTGTTTCCAATTTAGGCAAGAAAGACCAATGCTCAATAATTAGCAGCGATATCATACGATGAAAGTGAACTAGCACAGAATCATACTTTAAAGTTACCAAACAAGTTGAAACGGGTGAATCAATAAACAATAATCAGATATGTTACTTCAAAGACTTTTGCAACAGTAGATTCGCTTGTCCGATTAGTTTGTTTCAATGTACTGCTTTAGGAGCATAACATATACTGCTTATTAAGGGCATTAGGAAGTTTTGTCATGGATTTTTGAATTAGAATTGAAAAGCATTGTATCTTGATGGGCCTTTCCTAACAGGAGCAAAGAATCTTGCATTTCTAAATACTTGAAAAATTGTAAACATCACATGGTAACTTATTTCTACTAATCTTCTCGTTTTCAGGCATTCTACTTCTCATTTGCCCGCAGGAATATGAAAGACCGGTCGCATTGTCTTATAAACACAAAGTGGAATATCTCGCATTGATTATTCTTTGAACATTAATGAGCCCGAATATAGCCGGTGTATAATTTCCGTTTACTCAGATTACTCAACGAAATAGATTAAAGGATGCCTTGATAGTATTTCCATCACTAGTAGAAGGCAGTCCATTCCGATTCTGTTAGTTTCAAAAAATATACAGAAAATCACATAATTATTTTAGAGTACAGCTGTTTAGAAAGCCCCTAAGATCTGTTTATTGGCCACAAATAAGTCATTCTTGGCTATAACGTGCGCTTTTCGACACAAACATTTCAGGCAGAATTGGTAATGCTTACCATTCAGTGAATTTTCCGAAATCAAAATAGGTTGATTCTTGGGTTAGCATTAAAGTTATCTAGTAAAACTCCCGAAATCGCCCCAGATTTGGTTGATTCAATGAACAAATAGTGCACCTTATGCGCTATTTACTCCATATATTCTTCATTGTAAAAACTATTCATCAATTAAATTCAAAATTAAATGAGTAATCTAAAAAAAATTCAATATGGTTTAAGTATCATTTTCATCATTTGTTCCAAAATACCATAAAAACAATATGTAAATAAAAAAAAACCCAAAGTTTGCCACTATGAGAAACACGAGCATTTTCAAACCAATCCACACCTTTGTGACTGCGGTATCTGGTTTTATGCCACAAATTCCAGATTCAGTTTGATAGTGCTTCTTGCCTTTTGCTTACCACAGTTAAATTAAGATATCTTCGAAGCAATTATTGCTATTTATAGTTGCTT
>JAUOZQ010000620.1:0-29140 GCA_030710315.1 Anomotaenia brevis
GAAAAGAAACAAAAATAAGGTGATTTGCCTTCAGGATGGATTTGAATGGGTACCAAAAATGATGAAAAGTTTTCTTCAAGTTATTAAGCATTTTTTGAACTTTTACAGACATTTACGTCAACCTTTTTAATGGTATCATATTTTAATTTTTATAATCAAAAAAGTATTAATTGTTTGCATTTTTTCTACGCTTTATTATAAAAGGGCCCAACAGACGGAAGATATCCTGTTTTTTATTCTGATTGATGCTAATTTCGTTGGGCTTAACTCCATTGATTTTATTAATAATGTTGGTGTTTGTGAACTTACGAAAGGATTGGAGGATTTGCCTATTGGTCATAAAACAACCACTAAGCAAAAGTGTTCAAAAGCATTTGTGAGAACAAATTGCCCACTTGTTCAAATTATTCTCCTTGGAAATTAACAAAGTGCACAGAAGCAGAGAAAAAGGCCATAATAATAAACGAGCAAATTGACCTTTCTCATACTTGTAAATAATATGAGAATAGCAGAGAGGTGATTCAGAGGTCAAGTTCTAACAATATACACTAATTAGACAGAGTTGTGGAAACAGCCAACACTTTTCGGTTCACACAATTTGACAGGGCATACACTGTCAAAACTTGTCATTTCTCAATGTTTTTGTTCACTATTGTTATATTAGCTATTTATATAAAATAGTTTTTTGCAGGAATTGGAAACGTTGGCACAAGATCTTAAAACTGCGTATT
This sequence comes from Anomotaenia brevis, assembly GCA_030710315.1. Lineage (NCBI taxonomy): Eukaryota > Metazoa > Platyhelminthes > Cestoda > Cyclophyllidea > Dilepididae > Anomotaenia > Anomotaenia brevis. Next base: position 732 of record JAUOZQ010000620.1, read on the forward strand.
CTTAGGGCTCCTACGGCGTAACAAAAATTGGCCTGAATTGAAGTTATTAGAAATTGTTGCATGAATCCCTTCGACAATTCACTGTAGAAATCATTGAACATCAACAGAAACGTGATTTTATCTGGCTCAGGTGACCTTTGCCATTTCCGTCTTCGGCAGTGCGAATGTTTGGAGGAAACCGAAAGTGTGATTTTATCAAATTAATTGGTACTTTGATGATGACCTGGTGTGCTGTTCTGTTGTGAATTGGCTGCGCTTCCAAAATTAAACCTTATTTGTTCACAAACTGCTCTCAAATAGAAAGGCAGCCATATTTCATGATTATAATGTACAGTTTGCATGCAGCTAGTTTTGTTAATAAGAGGCAGCACGAGGAACATTCTTAAAAATTGGGCATCCCATATGAAGTTCAACTATCCCAGACGTCAACATTACTAAGAAACATTAATGATCACCTTCAATAATACAAGTATAGATTCGTATTTTAAAGTACGAACAGTTGATCAACCAAAAAGCTCTTACGTTTCTTTGAAAATTTTGACAACCTCTTTAAATCACCAAGTTAGTTAATTGGGAGGCTAATTGCATCCACACCAAATTAAAAAGTATTTAGTTTATTTTTCATGTGATTTCACTATTTTTCTAAATCTTATGGAAAAATCTGTGATTTTGTAAATCAATGTGTAAAAAAAATTTTACGAGCATTTAAATTCGTAAAAAAATATTATGCGAATTCTAATAGGATAATTGATATACAGAAGAACTAAAATATAATTGATTTAAATGCAATATTTTAAGAAGTAATTAATCGTTTTAAGCACCGCTTAATTGTTCCAAGTATTGCTTGGGTTATCTATACGACTAACTTTCAGCTACTTCCATAATGATAAGTAGTGGCAATTCTCAAGATTGCTAAACCTCATTTGTCACTATATAGTTAATATTTAGTTCTAATAAGTGTTAATAAAATGGAATTTTGCACAGTAATAAATTTATAGCTTTGTAACGACTAGGCTTGAAAGTATGTTATTTACAAAATGAATTCAACTTGTAAATGGCTTATATAATTTTTCTAAATCGTTAGTCTCTATATAATTTTTATATACAATCTCAAATAAAAAAATTTATCGTTTATTTTAGAGTTGATTAATTAAACAAAAAATTTGAAATAATTTGAAGAGATAAAGCACCTTATAGAGAATCGTAATTATAAAAAGCGATTTTTTTAAAATCATAGTTACAGCTTACACAATACAATTTTAACATAACGTAAAATTATTAATGCTGTATAGCAAGGCATATTGAGGTTACCTTACATGATTGGTGATATTAAAAATGATTTCATAGGAGCACTTTAAAGAAAAATTATATAGCTATAGAAAAATATGATTGATGGCATTAAAAGTCAGGTGAAATCGATATTTAAAATACAGCTTTGCCTGTGCAAACAGTGAACAAGGGCGCTGTTTTAATAAACCTGCTTTGGACTTTTTAAAGTGAAATTCCTAGTACTTTTCGATCTGCTGCTCTTTCGCAATCTTGGTTTTTATCTTTCTTATTATTAACATAAAATGAATTGGAGTTATTTAGGACAAAAATAGGACGCACTTTGGGACCTCCCTGATTTAAACTCATTTTCATCACATATAAATGTTGAGCAGTGCACAATAAAAGCGACCACAAATTACTGTTTATTTTTTTACTTATTTTAATTTTTAAAACGGTTATTTTAAACAATCAACTATTTATTTAGTTTACAATCAACTAAATTACATAAATTTGTCGAAGTGTAGCAATAAGGAATCACTTATACCATTAAAAGACCATGAGACGATTTGTCTTTTATTTTAATGAATCCATCTTCTCCGATTCGCTAAAACTGTTCAATCGAGGTTTCTATGTAAACTCAGTTGAGTTAAATAGTAGCCTCGCTTGCTCAAAAAAATAACATTTAATATGAAATAATCGGATTTTATTCATAAAATATATAAACATGACATAGTACGTAGGAAGGATTTTGCAAATTCATGAAAATTAATGAAAATTTACACTGTCGAACAAAATAGCCTGCATATTTACTAGAAAAATGCCTTCAAAAATATTCTAAATTCTCAAGAAATTGCCTTTTACGATGCAAAAAACTGTTTCATAAAATGTATTTAACCAATCATTAATAATTTGGGAGCATTTCTCCCGGAAATATGGTTCTGCATTTGTCCAACACTCTATATCACACCTTTTGCAGTGAATGTTTTAAGGCATAGTTGCATTTACCAACAATGCATTCAAAAAGCCTTGCGACAAATGTCTTTTTGGGAGAAAAACAAATAATGTACTAAATATGTGATGCCTTGATAATTTTTATTCGGGAAATGTGCCTAATATTTTTCTCACTAAATAAAGCTGTTTAACGACATAAAACTAGGCATACTCGAATGGCTTTTTATACGAATTCAGTCGAACAAACGTTTTTGCTTTTATCAAACACCGAAAAAAATGTATATTTATGTATAGAACCAGAAAACCCTTTTTTATTTTTTATATGCGATTTTTAGTAAAATTGCCTAACTTACTGTTTGATATTTTGCCTAGATTGGAGCAATTTGATCTGCCTATGCTTTATGTAAAATCAGTCGGTTAGAGATTATTAAAGACATCTAAGAGGATTGGCGATTTCAGAGTGCCGTTGTTAGAACCAAAACATAATTTTGAAGAGAATGGAGTAAAATTTAAAAGCATGTAACAGTTTTCCACCTAACTAGCTAACTAAATAACTAAGTTTTCAAACAATTAGCCAATCCTTGTGAGTCAACAACTGCGCTTACTCCTTTTTCGTGCACGATTTTAAATAGCATAATTTCAACCAAATTGCAAGTGCAAAACTAGTTCTTAAAAAACTTACTTGTTTAAGGCCCAAACGTTTTCTTAGTTGTAAATAAATAGTATTACGAATAATTCATAAATTGCGAATGCGTTTTTTTCAAAGAGTAAGCAAAATCTCTTCAAAATTGCATCGCACCACAAAATATTTTTTACGTTGGGGACTTTTAGGGAGCATTAAAAGGGTTTCCTTAAACATTTTCTGCTTAAACTTAACACAGCAATATTAACTTGATGAATCAGGGGAAAAATATCGAATTTTCCAAATAATAGACTATTTTGTATGCTTTTTCCTCAAGTTGTCACATTGTATTTTTTTTTCATACGAATTGCAGAAGTTTTCTGGGGCTTTTGCTTATTTTTCAGAGACATTTAAATCCAACTTAATTTTTAGCAGCAGAAAACGCAATGCTGGTTATCTGATGGGCGGCAAACAACTTTGATTTCCAGACAATTCAAAAATAAAAAGTTTTCATTACAGTTTTGATTGAATTAAGGCAGCGCATACATTTCTCTGAAATACATTATGGACGTAAATTGAGATTTAAAAAAAACCTTCTCGCAAATACATTGAAATTCTAAAATTTCCCATAAATTAATTTCCACTTCCTTCGTTATTTACAAAAAACACCTTCATCACTATTAAATGAGCAATAGCTAAGCTAGCGTGCGTTATAAAGCAACCCATGTTGGGACATTTAGACAACTGGAGTTCATACAAATCAGATGAGCATACTTATTTCTTGGCGAACCAAGTCAAACTACTATTCACACTCACGTTATGCGAGCATTTTCAGTCCGTAGACTTAGTAATCTACCTCAATTTAGCCATTTTACAATAACTACATTTGACATCTTATAAACTTGAAAGAATTAATTAGCCATGCAACTTCCATAAAAGAATGCTGGAAAATGTGTTCTTGAGTTACTTCCCCAGGTCTTATGCAGTATTGTTGGGTAAAATTTTAAGGACTGGAAAAATTTTCAGTGAACACTTGCGGAATTTTATTTCTCTTCTATAAAGTTTATTGAAATTACAGAGAGCGCATTGAATACTTATAATTTTATCACATACCAATTGTTAATGCCTAGTGTACCGGCCTCATTATAGTATTAACTAGCATTGTTATCATATGTGAAGCATTTGCCATGTTTGCAAAACAAATTAATCAATTCGGTAAAAGACGAAGTTTGCCTTTGTGGTAAATATTAACATACGGTGAAGTGTTTTAACATACATATCGCAGAAGGTGATTTTTTGTTTGAGAACAACCACTAAATAATTATATTCTCATCTTTAAGAGAGAATTAAGTTTATGAAAAAAACACCAAACAAATGCGTAGTGATTCCATTTTCTCACAAAATATAAAACAAATTTATTGAAACCACGGAAGTTTATATAACAATTTAGCTATATCCAATGCAAATAAAGTGTGCGTAACATTCCTCAATTTGTAAAGAATTTCAAATTATTAGAAATAAAAGATAACCTTAAATGGAATTTTCTGAGGAAAAGTGCAAAAATGTTCAATTCATCGGAAAGAGTTTAGCGGAATCTTAAAACCCTTTTGAATGGAATAAAATGAATATTGCCCTAATCGTTTAAATTCTGAAAGATTTTGATTCTTTTAGTTACCCAGTAGAATAATTTTGCATTTGCCACTGAAACATAAGTACTATTAAAAATTGTCATATAGCTAACTATTTGCATTCTGAAGTTGAAATATATACGTATCTATACCAAAAAAGGCTACATATTTGGCCATTAGAAAAAACCTTGGTACTTATTAAACGTACCGTAAAGGAACAATGGAAACACAATAATTTCCCTTATGAACCAATGCAATAGAGTTATGCAATTTTTTTTATTTAAAAATGATTCACATTATACTTAATGTCTAGAAGAGTAAAATTTAACTCATATTGAAGCAATCATAATTTTGTGCTCATATATTACCTCATTCTTTATTAGTAATCTTTTTTTAATTCAATATAACGAAGCCCTCTTCGTTTCGACAAATTGGAAAATTTATCTATTAGGCAGGTTTACATGATGACACTTTGACATAATAATAAACAAAAAATGTTTAGCTATTTTACCTAACCCTATAATATTATCTTTTTCTCTGTATCAGGCTTAGTACGGTATTTAAAAAATGATTTTATAGTGGCTTGACTCCTTTTACATTTTGTGCGACTTGCGATTAAGCATCATTGTTAGGGGCTATTTGCATGTTTTATGCACGACTGCTCTTATCAAATGCTCACCGTTCCGCTTATGTGTCAAACCGAAGTAAATTCTGTTTCATCAAATTAAATTGATTTATTTAATTTATATATTTATTAAAAAATATAATTTAGTGGCTTGACTCCTTTTATATTTCGTGCGACTTGTTATTAAGTATCATTGATAGAGGATATTTGCAGGTGTTATTCACGACTGCTCTTATCAAATGCTCACCGTTCCGCTTATGTGTGTCAAACCAAAGTAAAATATGTTCCATTAACTTAAATTGGATTTGCCCTAACGAAAACGATTCCCATCACTCATTCTCACTGCTTCTCATGAAGAAGTGCCAAACGACTCCCGTCTTTCAGTTTCATTTCATTACTTTCGTAGCTTGCAAGGCAATAGTTTTTTTGAATATATAGAAATCTTCTTAATTTCTATTTTGGACATGTATTTGTATGGGTACTCCTTTGTTATTTTAATATATTGTAGTTCCAAATAATCTGAATTACTGATGGTAAATCCAAAATAGCACCTAATTTATTTAAACGAATCTGTGGATACCAAATCCGAAAGATGCTTTAGAATTATTCTATAAAACGTTGACTCTCTGACTTCTAATAGTGGCGCTTTCCTTTTTTGAAACGCAGCACTATCTAAGACAAAAAACACCATATTTCCGTGAGAAATGCTTCCAAATTATTTATGAATGGTTAAAGAATTTTATGAAACAGTTTTCTTTGCATCGTAAAAGGCAATTCCTTGAAAATTTAGAATATTTATAAGCATTTTCCAGTAAATATGCAGGCCATTTTGTTCGACAGTGTAAATTTTCATTAATTTTCATTTATTTACAAATTCTTTCCTACGTACAAGGTCATGTTTATATATTTTATGAATAAAATTCGATTATTTCAAATTAAATGTTATTTTTTCGAGCAAGCGAGGCCACTATATAAATCAACTGACTTTACTTAGAAACCTCGATTGAGCAGTTTTAGCAAATCAGAGAAGATGGATTTATAAAAATAAATGACAATTCGTCTCATGGTCCTTTAATGGTATAAGTGATTCCTTATTGCTGCACTTCGACAAATTTATGTAATTCCGTTAATTGTAAACGAAATAATTGATTGTTTAAAATAACTGTTTTGAAAATTAAAAAACGTAAAAATTAAAATTGAAAAAAACAGTGATTTTATTAACTTTTGTTGTGCACTGCTCAACATTTATATCTGATAAAAATGAGTTTAAATCATGGAGGTCCCAAATTGCGCCCTATTTTTGGCCTAAATATCTCCAATTCATTTTACGTTAATAATGAGAAAGTTAAAAGCCAAGATTGCAAAAGAGCCTCAGATCGAAAAGTACTAGGAATTTCATTTTAAAAAGTCCAAAGCAGGTTTATTAATACAGTGCCCTTGTTCTCTGTGTGCACATACAAAGGCTGCATTTGAAATATCGATTTCTCCTGACTTTTAATGCCATCAATCATTTTTTCTACAGCTATATAAATTTTGTTTAAAGTAGTCCTATGAAATCTTTTTTAATATCATCAATCATGCAAAGTAACCTCGATATGCCTTGCTATATAGCATTAATAATTTTCACGTTATGTTAAAATTTTATTGTGTAAGCAGTATTCTATTCGTAACTATGGTCTAAAAATACATCGCTTTTCATTATTACGATTCTATATAAGGTGCTTTATCTCTTCCAATTATTTCAATTTCATTGTTTAATTCATCAACTCTGCAAAAAAATTGAACATGTTTTTATTTCAGATTGATTTTTAAAATTATATAGAGACCAACGATTTTGAGAAATTCTATAAGCAATTTAAAAGTTGAATTTATTTTGTAAATAATATACTTTCAAGCCTAGTCGCTATTACGCTATAAATGTACTACTGTGCAAAATTACATTCTATCGACATTTATTAGAACTAAATATTAACTATATAGCTACAAATCAGGTTTAATAGTTGATGACGTTTATGACGTTTATTCAAATCCCACACCTCTAAAAGCCATCTTTTGCGTGCTTTAGAATTGCCACTACTTATCATTATGGAAGTATCTGAAAGTTAGTCGTCTAGATAACCTAAGCAATACTTGGAACAATAAAGAGGTGCTTTGGATAAAGTTAGGTACTTAAAACGATTAATTACTTTTAAAATATCGCATTTTAAGTCAATTATATTATACTTCTTCTGTATATCAATTATCCCATTAAATTCGTATAATTATTTATACGAATTTAAATGCTCGTAATATTTTTTTAAATATTATTTTACAAATTCACAGATTTTTCCATAAGATTTAGAAAAATAGTGAAATCACATGACAAATAAACGAAATACTTTTTAATTTGGTGTGGATGCAATTAGCGTCCCAATTAACTAACTTGGTGATTTAAAGAGGTTGTCAAAATTTTCAAAGAAACGTAAGAGCTTTTTGGTTGATCAACTGTTCATACTTTAAAATACGAATTCATACTTGTATTATTGAAAGTGATCATTAATGTTTCTTAGTAATGTTGACGTCTGGGATAGTTGAAGTTCATATGGGATGCCCAATTTTTAAGAATGTTCCTCGTGCTACCTTTCATTAACGAAACCAGCTGCATGCAAACTATACATTATAAACATGAAATATGGCTGCCTTTCTATTCGGAAGCAGTTTGTGAACAAATAAGGTTTAATTTTGGAAGTGCAGCCGATTCATAGCAGAACAGCACACCAGGTCATCATCAAAGTACCAATTAATTTGATAAAATCATACTTCTGGTTTCCTCCAAACATACGCACTGCCGAAGTATTAAATGGCAAAGGTCACCGAGCCAGATGAAATCACGTTTCTGTTGATGTTCAATGATTTCTACAGTGAATTGTCGAAGGGTTTCATGCAACAATTTGTAATGACTTTATTTCGGGCAATTTCTGTTACGCCGTAGGAACCCCGAGAATTTGCAGTTTTAAGATCTTGTGCCAACGTTTCCAATTCCTGCCAAAAAACTATTTTATATAAAATAGCTAATATAACAATAGTAAACAAAAACATTGAGAAATGGCAAGTTTTGACAGTGTATGTCCCGTCAACTTGTGTGACCCCAAAATTGTTGGCTGTTTTTACTACTCTGTCTAATTCGTGTTTATTACAATAACTTATTGTCAGAACTTTACATCTGAATCATTTCTCTGCTATTCTCATATTATTTACAAGTATGAGAAAGGTTAATTTGCTCGTTTTTTAATATGGCCTTTTTCTCTGCTTCTGTGCATTTTGCTAATTTCCAAGGAGAATGTTTTGAATAAGTGGGCAATTTATTCTCACACATTTTTTTTCAAACACTTTTCTTGGTAATTGCTTTATGACTAATAGGCACATCCTCCAGTACTTTCGTAAGTTCATAAACGCCAACAATTTGATGGAATACTATTATTAATAAAATCAAGAGATTTATGCTCGAGGAAATTAATAGCAATCGGAATGAAAAACAGGATGTCGTTGGTCCATTGTGCCTGTTGTTAATAATTGTCGAAAAATTACTTACAATAAATCATTTTTTTATTTACAAAGTTTAAAAAATATAATATTATTAAAAAGGTTGACGTAAATGGTTTGTAAATATTCGAAAAAATGCTTAATAACTTGAAAAAACGTTTCATCACTTTTTGTACCTATTCATACCCATCCTAAAGACAACTCACTTTATTTTAGTTTATTGCTCCCAATTTGCAAAAAAACAATTGCAAAAAAACACAATCTATTTCCACTCCCTCACAATCACATTCACTTAAGTACTGAATACGCAATTTTTCTCATTTATTTTTGATAATCTATGCCAATCTTAAAAAGGAAAATGCCTAACAACCGTTTGATTTCGTTATGGAGCTTTTGATTTTAATATACAAAGATATTTAGCTTTCGTTGATTAAGTGTTTATGATTTTTCATAATAACGTAATAGATCTACCCATTTGTACCATTGTAATAATAAAGTGCAGTTTGAAAAGGCAATATAAAATGGAATTCCCATCGTTTGCCATTATCCTAGCTATAATTAACTAGTGTTGCATGTAAAGACCTTTTTATCTATGAGGCATGGCTGAACAAATTGTTTTATTAATTTTAATGAACTAACTATCGTTTGCACTAAAATCGCAAAAGGATATTCTTGGAGGATAATACTTATTTTCAACCTTTCAACTATCTAATTTGGCAAATGACATGAAGTAAAATTGATGCTAGGTTGAGCAGTTTTATTTGGATCTCTAACACGAGGTTCACAATTTTTAAAAGAGGCGTTCCTATCACTGACAAATAGAAATAAATTTCTTGGGCGTAGCATCCATAATTTGCGAGAATTGAAATGGCAATGATAGGCATACTTTTATCGAAGAATAACACGATCATAAGTGGTAGACTATCATGCACGTGAACCATGATTTCACATTGCCGGAACCACCCTAACATAATTTTTCAATCAAGCTATGAAGGGTATATATAATCGAACGTCTGCAGAAACGGTGGATGTGAGCCCTTTATGAGCAGCATGATCGCAAGAACATTCTTCAAACAAGTTGTGATAAGTAGGGAGATTTTCAATAATCTGACACTTTTGAAGTGGCACTTTGTGCAGTTATCATCGCGGCAGAAGGAAGTCACAGCAGTAAGTTCTACTCTGATACACAAACCAGATGTTGAAAAATTCATTAACGATGTATAAGATAGTGTGAAATTATTACCAATTACACTGTTTGTAGAACGTGTTGGGAGAAGACGTCACAGTTCACGATGTCTACCATCTTCCTTGCGGTTTGGTGGAGGAGGCAGAGGAATTTCATCACCATCTTCGAAACCACCTTCACCAGTTGTTTCAGGTGTACATGTATTAACTCCACCACCATATTCAGAAATACCACCACCTTATGGAAGTGGAGGCCTTCGGCGGCCGGATTCTCCACCGCCACCCTATACGCCATGAAATTGCATAGGCGTGCCACCTAGACAACCACTTCTGTCATTTGACCAACAGTGTATTAAAAAAATATTTTTTGAAATATTTTCTTACACAATTTACGTGACAAATCTTCTACTGCACCGGATTACTTGAACAAATCTGATCGACATCCTGAAACCGTCTTTACATTAAAGCTTATTTAATTGTGTGAATTTGCACAACAGTTAAGTACTGCCTAAAAATTAGTCTTTTTTCAACAATTTCAATGTATGTATCTTTTAAGAAATTAATCTGGCAATCTTCCAATTCAAAAATATACCATCGATGTATCAAAGGATTGTCATGTTAAATTAACAAGTGGTAAGTTTTGTAGAAGGTAAATTAGCGGGACCATTGCGGAAAATTTTTCTGGGACCCAACGCCATTGCATCACTATTTCTTGAAACGTGAGTTGAGAAGTGAGAGTGTAGTATACACCCAACTTTTTGTTCCCCAAATGATAGAGCCGCGCACTCAGCTCTGAAGATGAAAAATCCCTTTTATCAAGCTGTCCAACACCTCAGTCGCCTGCAAAATCCTCATCTTTAACTTACTTTTACCGATATTGAAGATCTGTTACTGTCTGGCATTTGTAGTTCAAAAAATCTTATTTTTTAACATTTTCTTTCGGTTTAATATATTCATAATTCAATTAAAATGTTTTGATTAAGAAGTACATCCTTCGTTTAGGGTGTTTTATCCTGTATTTATTAAATTAAATATAATAAAATCCCCTCAACCCGCATTAATGGCAAATTTTCTTCATTCCTTTGGTAAACCACGGAGAATTTGAGCGATCGAAATTTGATGGTGCTTACGGTGCCAAGTCAACAGCGTAGGCCAAATTATCTTCTTTATTTTAAAAATTGTAAATAAATTTCCATGATAAATGCTATTAGAAAATAAAATGAATCGTCGCAGTTTCAAAAGAAACTGCCACAAACAATACCTACCAGCGGAGTTTTCTACTAATGAATGTTGACCTTAACAGGAGACTAAGTTACTTTGCAGGAGCTACTACCTTAAGTACAACCTCAAATTTCGAAAGCATTGATTTCTACAGAATTTGAATTATTTTCAAGGACCTCTTTGCTTAATTTAGGCTAAAAACACCGTAAAAATGTTTACTAGACATGATGTTTGCGGTGGAAATCGACTTTTAACTTGAATCTCTACAATGGACCATAACTGATCGCTTTAGTTTAGTTGAAGTCTAGGGAATGTGTTGGCTAGCTAAGATACTCAACTTCGTTAGAATGTTTTTCGAGCCATTCGGGTTATAACAATCCTAGCTGTATTGAAAGAAGGCGTTTACGCCCACAAAGAGTTCTTGAGTAGTAGAAAGATGGCCTCGGTAGCCTAAAGTTTCTAAACTGTCCCTGCTGCTAATACTGATGCATTAAAAAACGTTGTTATTTTAGTACAAACAGTTTATTTTATTCCTAGATAAAATATAAATTCATTTCGCGACTTCCTGATCAAATAAATGTTAAGTGTTTGCAAACGACAAGGCACGACATGTTAGGAGTTTTGTTTTTGCGATCACGCGTTTGGTGAGACTCACACAGCTATGAAATCTGTCCAAACTGGTTTTTCAGTATTAACCAAAACTGTGCTCAATCCACCAGTAAAATGCGCAGGAACGTGACTCTATAAGAGCATTCACAGTATCTCCCATTTTGGCTTGAAATTCTACATCATAAGATTTAAACACAGGTGACTTCCTTTGGCATTAAGTTTAAAGCCCATATTAACCCATGAATTCTTGAAATCACTTTGTTAATGATTGCTACATCCCAGCTTGATTTAATCAAAACAAACGTCCCACTTTTGGGACTTTTTATTAAAAAATTAAATGAACGTCGACTCTGCTTTAAACATGAGCTTTTGAAATTATGCATAAGCTCTTTATAGGTGCTCAGTCTAGTGGAAGTCTTAGATAAAAGTTTTTTTGTTTCTTTGTGATGCCATGGAATTGAAGTTAAAAATGATTTAGGAGCAATGGTCTAACTTTCTGTTTTGTTAAGGACTAATCGAACCGAAGGAGGCCATTGTAAAGGCAAATAGGGTTGGAATCAGGCTATTACCTTGCCGAAGACCCAAATTACCGATGGCAATTACCACACGATATCACCAGATCCACTGTTGTTAGTCACATTCACATGAGGCCTGAGGGAAACATACCTAACGCAAGAGATGAGCCACGTGTGTTGCAAGACTAGGATTTGTGATTTTAATTAATCCTTTTTCTAGTCTTCATAGCTCTTCTGAATTCGAAAAGTTGAAAAACATTGACTTGTAAAATATCAAAATATGTTGATACTGCCAAAGCTCGCTAATATTTATCCACTCAACCGTGGCAATATTCCAATTGTTTTATACATGGGTATTAAAAGCTTTCGTCGATTAAACTAAGAAATTTACTTTTTTAATATCTAATCTTTCCGTTAGAGAGGCCGATATCATTATCCTTGCTTAAAGGAAAGCCGGTTCAACGTTTCAACTGCGTTTTTTTGGTTTTCAAGGCTACACATTCCGTTGCATGAACTGCAAATTCGGACGAATACAATTCGACCGGATAACGGCTTCATTAGTTTTTGATGGCCATTTATAAATAAATTATAAATTACAAACATGGAACTTTTAACCGAATTCTCAAGTGCTTTGCCTTAAACACCTTTGGTGACGACAGTGTCTGTAAATGAATTATTTTAGCGTCCCGATTCACAAAAACACCAAAAAATTGAAGTTAACTTATTGTTTTTTAATAATGACAAATTATTGTTTACTATACCTTAAATTCACGTTGTAAGAAAAATTGATTAATAATACTGTTAAAATTAAATTAATTTCATTCTGTATTACTTAGTAGACTCGGTTTTTTTTCAAATTTCGAAAAATTCAAAAGCCCCTTTTTTAAGGAACATAAAAGTTGCTCTATGGAAATAATTGTGGACGTTTTTATTTTATAAAATGAAGCAAGTTTGATAGTATAAGGCACAAAATTTTAGAAAAAAACTTATGGATTCATATGTATGTTAGTGCTTATTTACCAAATATCTCAAAGCTTTGTTAATGATTGAATATATAGCTGTTCCGTTGCAAAGGCTCAGAAAACCTAGATTTAAAAAAAAATAATTTGAAATCTTTTAACTGGATGCAATGGGACCATAAATAGTTTCCTCAAGTAAATCGCACTAATGATTTCATATTAACGACATTTAAGAGAAAAGCACGAGAGAAAGAGACACACCAACTCAATAAAATTTTCTAAGGTTGGCATTACCTTTCATTCTGTTTCCTTCATCTTAAACCAAATAAGTAGCAATGCATTGTCTTTTGTGTGAGTAACCACTCGATACAAAATTACTTCTGTTAGGACTGAATGGGATTTTGACTCACTGCCCTCTTTGCATGTCTTTAATGCTAAGTGTTCCTTTAATAGCACTTAATTTTCACACGCAAATAAAACACTGATTTGCTCTTAAAAATTGAATATATTAGAGGCTTTAAACTTTTTTCCGAATAATGAATTTTTTGCATCTAGTATTGTTTTTAACACGTTTAATGAGTTGAAAGCTATGCGTTTGAGGCCACTGGTATCATAAATAACTTTTTTCATATAAAATGAGGCAAATGAGGCGTGTCCAAAAAACAAAGAATTCCCATTAATAAAAAGTGACGAAACCTTTAATAAAACAAGATTTTAAAACGTTAATTGAAATAAAGGCAACCAATTAAAGAAGCAAAACGGTGAAATATCAATTTAATTGGCAGTATTTCAAATATTTTATTTTAAATTTTGCTAACTAAACTGCTATCTTTTTAGTAAAGGACAAATCTTAACGACGACGTAACATTTTATATTTTAATTCTATGTTTTTTGTCAAAAATTATGCTTTTTAATAAATTCACACATTGTGTTTTTAACTTTGGCAACATATATATGGTATTTTTCTAGACCAAACTTCAGTGAATTTCATACATAAGATTCGTTAATTAATTTAATTCGCCAGCTTTAAAAGAGCCAAAATTTCTTTCACCCAGCTCTCATGACTACATATCATGTTTGTGTTGCAGTTATATATATAGCCTTGAAGTGATTAGAGCGATGTATTGTTAACGTTTTTGTGGATATTTTGGTATCTCGTTTTCCGTATTCACCAGTCATCGCATCATACTCAAAATTAGTGCCCATTAACAAGATAATATGGCTAGATTGGTATTTTTTAATTTCCAATAAGTCTGATCAGTAGCTATACCATAAAATGAAAATTACCAAATTAAAAACTAGAATTTTTAACATTCATCAAATACTTTAATTCGTGTTTAAACTTGACCCTTGAGATTAATTTAATTTCTTGGTGTTAATAATCGCCAGAAAAGTTATTTCTCAAACCTTGACATGCTAAGCATCTGAATCTGTGTCCCTATAAAATTTCAGTTTTTAAAAACAAATATCCCTTTTTTAAATAACAATGAAATCTATACATTTTGTTCAAAAAATCATTTTAACATGAGTTTCTTGTTTAGTCGGTTTTTACGAAATATATCTTACACCCTTTAAGTCAACTATTTAAGTGTTTTCATTACTTGTTTTAAATTTAAAGAGTACCGTTAATGACACTAATGATGATATTACTGTCTTGATGCTCCTTACTCAATAGTAATTTTTAGAATTCGGACATTGATTATAAATTAAAGTAATAACTTTTTAAAACATCGGATAACTTTTCTCCTTATTAATTCGCAAAGTGTATGTCCCATTTGATAAACACCATTTCTGTGATGCGCTTTTTTAATTCCTTAATTTAAATTCGGATTAGTTTTAAGTAAATATTTTGCAAATAATGATAGCCTATAGGGAAATTCATATATTTGAGTTAAACGGAACCTCAGTATTCCCAAACTCTCATATCAAGCGAAAAACCTAGCACCTTTAAAAGTGTTGGCTTCAGAATAATTTCAAAATAACATTTCATCGAGGGGAAATTAATATACATAACTTTATTTTAAAATGAAAGGTGAAAGAATTTACTCCGTAAAATGTCACCCATGCCTACAACAAACATTTTTGGAATGATGTTTTGGTAAAGGATCTAATAGCTAAAGGTGACCCTTCTTCTCATACTCCTTTTCCTTGGCTTTACTATCTCACCCCGAATTAAGCTGGAGTGCACCAGGGAAGTCACAAAACTGCCGGCGAATTTCCCCTTTGAAAATGCGGATAATTTGATGAGCATTATGAAAGATCGGATTAAACAGCTGTACTCCAGGATGCCCATAACGATTCTCTGATTCCAAGCTCAAATGTTTTCTAGAAACTTGATATAGCCTACCATTATATCATTGGAAACACTCCATCTTAAACTACAACATCAATGCACTTTTCTTCAATACATGTCGTTTTTAAATTAACTAAACTGTTTTCTTCATTATCAAAAATAAATAAATCAACTTTGGAATAAAGCGTCAGCTTTACACTACTTTATTCCACACAACTGATTGGAAATTAATGCCACCACAAACCGTGAAAGAGCACCGTTGTTGCTGAAAGTAACAAGTTATGATTTCTAATACTACGAGAGCCAAAATGAACGCATAGTTGCATTCCCAGTACAGCGACAGCCCTCAAAAATAATAAATTAGTAGAATTAAATTTCTGGCCAAGTATGTGGAAAAAAATTGAAAATGTTTCCGAGTAACCAAATGAATCTTAAAATCACCAGTGAACCGAATGACTTGACTTCAACAAAAGGAATTTGATTTAAGCAATTGAAGACCATCTAATAAAAATTTGAGCCACTTTAATTTATTTTTAGAAAATGAGTTTAACAACAACTGATTGTTCTTTGTTTACATGACTTAAAAGAAATTAGATTATTCGTTCAATTCTGAAAGTCAGTCCATGCCTCTTCCAATCACCAAATGGTATTGCCCGCAAGTTCCAGCAATCACAAGCTGAGCTATCACTGTAAATATAGACTGGCCAATAAGCAATGAGGCATCCTTCATGAAATCATCTCTTAACTTGAGGTCATTCGGTCGATTAGAGGTGGATCGCACCGTGAAGAAGGCCAGCGTCTTCGGGTTCGGCTCTGTTTCTGCGCTGGCCGTCGTGCTACGTTGTTGACCAATCCTTGATTTTTTTCCAGAACTGAGACGAAAGCCTATAAAACATTGTTAAGCTTTCAATCGCTATGATCTCAATATAAACTATAATATTTTGATATAATATTTATGTTTTCAAAATCTTCGTTCTCTTTTGCATAAGAAATGCACACCCACCCTACAAAAGAAAACTAACGTGCCTGTTAGTAATTAATTTTTTAATTTGGTGTTGATACATTTGGCATCCCAATTAACTAACGTGATGCTTTAAAGTTGTCAAAATTTATAAAGACACGTGAGAGCTTTTTTGGTTTATAAACCGTTCCGTGCCAAATTGTGTGCAATTAGATACAAAATGTTGCTTAATAAAAAATTGCTTGCAAAAAATCATTCAAAGATATTCTTCAGGAAGACACACATGATTGGGTAAAATAAAAGTGATTTTTGAGGACGTTCAATGGTCTTTTTCACAAAATTATCAAAATAATAACAGATTTTAACGAATTTTCAAAAATTGGCAAGATCTACATTTATTGGCTTGGGTTGTCAATAACACAAGGAGCTAATAAGTACATCTTCACTTTTACAAGTTGTGATAGAGCAGTTACCTTAAAAACGATCATTTAGGATGAAGCATAAATTTGAAACCAACTGTAAAGTGAAAAACACTGCAAAAAGAGAGTATTTCAAAAGAGCTTTGATATAAAAAGGGTATATTTTTGCACTGACAGGGAGGAATTTTATGAATATTAGCTTTCTATTTGCAAACATAAAAGTTTGTGCGTTTGGTATGCGGATTTGGTATCCACAGATATTGCTATAACGCAAGCTATTGTATTAAATAGATAAATTGCTATTTTTAGAAGTAACATCAGTAACTCTGATTAATCAAAACATGGCTAAAACATTTGAAAAATTGATGACTATAAAATAAAGGGAAATATAGAACAACATATATATGAGAACGATATTGATTTAAATTAATATTCATTTTAATGAGCTACAAAGTGAAAGTCATATTTGAAAAAAAATAGAAAAAAGATTTTTATGGATTCGAACATCCAATGGACTTGCAAACTACTAAAGTAATGAAAGTGCAACTGAAGGGCGAAAATCGTTTGGCACTTCTGAATGAGAAGCAGTGAGGAAGAATGATAGAATGCGTTTTGGTTAGGACAATTTCAATTTAATTTAATGGAACAGATTTTACTTTGGTTTGACTCAAACAGTTCCTAACAATGATTATTATTAGCAAGTAGCACAATTCGAAAGGAGACAAGCCACCAAAAAATATTTCTTAAAATAATTTCCTAAGCATGAAACAGACAAAAATACTATAGGGTTAAGAGAAATAACAAGACCTTAAATTTTTTGTTTATTATTATGCCAAAGTATCTTCATTTTAACCAGCTTAATAATTAAGTTGACTAATTTATCCAACCCGGAAGAGGACTTCGTCATATGAAACTAAAAATAATATCTTTGATATAGAATGGGGTAATATATGAGCGAAATCTTGATTGCTTCCAAATGAGCAAAATTTATATCCTTTAGATATTAAAAAAACGAATAACTTTTAAATAAAAGAGCATTGCATAATTGGATTACAATAGGTTACTGAAAGAAAATATCGTTTCCATAGTTCCTTTTCTTTAAGTTATATAAGTACTCTAATTTTTCAATGGCAAATATATAGCCTTATTTTGGTAAAAATACGCATTTATTTCAACATTATAAAGTAAATATTTAGATAACTCACAATTTAAGAGTATTTATGTTGCAGTGGCATACGCAAGGTAGCAAAAATATTTCAAGGCACTTCACTAATTAATAGGTAACTAAAAGAATAAAAAATTTTCTAAATTAAAAACAAATTAAACAAGATCTATTGAAGTTCCATTTTAAAATAGTTTTAAAAAAACCCTAAACTATTTTCGATGATTTGCACTTTTGTACACTTTCTTCTCAAAATTCGTCCAAGGTCATTTTCTATTTTTATTAATTTAAAATCCTTTACAATTAGATTAATGTTACAAACACTTCATTTGCTACTAGAAAGAAAATTGTTCGTAGGTTTTTACACCTGAAGTAATTTTACAGTATTTATATATAAACAAATATAAAACGAGCAAATGCTTACCGTTCCAATATGCCGACTTGCATAGGTCACGTATTTTACCTATACTCTAATTGTTATCTTTATCTTAAGCTATTTTACCAAGAGGAATTACTAAATATGTAATGTATGAAATTTAGAGCCAAAAAGAATTAGAAATAGCAGAGTTTAATTTCAAGAAAAAAATATAAATAACGAAAATTGAAATCTAGTCTTTAATTATAGCTACTTATAAACAATGTCTTTTATTTAAAGAAAAAAAATGCACTGTTATATTATTTCTTTACATACTACCGAAGAAAAAGACAGAAATTTATAATGAATTTTGTGTTAGTTGAAATATAACATGTGGAACAATATTATTTATCACTAGAAACGATTAATTACAAAAGAAGAAAGTCAGCCTAATGAAATAATTTTACCATAACCTCAATCATGAAATAAAGACATAACATTTGATGGTGTTGGCAATATATCGTTTGGAGACATAATCGTAGCAAACTGAACTGCGAATCACGGATTTATTACGATTAATCAAATGTTATGCAAGGCACTTCTGTTAAACGCGTCATATATATATGATATATATGATTTTTCCTCTATACGCGTTTGTGTCTGATTTTCCTTTATGTGCCCCAAAAATATCAGCCGTGTCAAACTTCATTAAAAGTTATTCGAGTATTTGTGGTTTGGTAATTTAAAGGCATAGATTACTTTTTTGAATTCCAAAAAAGCAATCCAAACAACACCGATTCAACTACCATTCTCATTAAGTTGCTTCACCAAGTATTATGCAGTATTGTTAAACTAAAATTTAAGAAAAGAATAAGTTTACGATTAACATTTTATAAATTTTATTTTTAAATATTTTTGAAACTCCTACAAATTATTTGATATCGCAGAAAACGCTCTCGATAATTTGACCACGCTTTTTATGATCACTAAAATTGAATTTTCGCACTACCCACCTATAAAAAGATGCAAATTTACGTCACTAAGCGAAAGAGTTAGGTTTTTAGCATAAATATAACTGCGAGATTATTTTTTTGTGTTTAAAAACAATCCTTGACTGTCATTTAATTTCATACTCAAGAGAAAATTGCGCTTAAAAATACAAACAAAATGAGTCTAAAATCGCATTTAACAACAACCCCCACAGCAACGGAATCGTTCAATTGACTTTAATAAGCAAATATTTTTAGAAATGATGTGAAAAGCGTCTATTTGGTTAAATTTAGACGCATTTGCCAAAATATTCCATTTACTCAATCCAAAACAAAAAAAGACTTAGATTTCCCAAATATTTATTGTGTAACCAGAAAAGAAAAGAATTTGAATTCGCATTTTTGTAGACATCTGAATTATCAAGGCCACCTGCATATTTAGACAAATTTGCAAAGCCTCTAAACATTGGGTGTTGCTGGTTATGGAAAGTGTTGGCTATATAATTTCCGTGGAGTCCAAATCGCCCTGAACACATGCATTTTAGGAGAAAGCTTATTCGTTTTTCAGAAAAAAGACGGTATTAGAAAAAAAATAACTGGCAGATGTGATTGCTATATATTAATATATTGTAATTTGAGTAACAAATATGCGAGACTTGGACAGATTAATGAATGCAAACAGCATTTTATCTCTTAAAAGGATTTCGTAGTGGCACATTTCTCGGACAGTCAACACGGATAAACATGTGCACCTGTATGGCAGGCTCTAGAAGATGCCAATTTAAGCAAGCATACAAGCATACATCATAAGATGTCCCCAATGAACAGTCTTGCATGAACATAGGCATGCATGGTAGTTCTTTTAAAACGGAAATACCTGATTTCGGAGTAATTGAAGCATCATTTATTTCAATCAGCATGCCCCAGAGTAGCTCTCTCGCGTTTATGCGTTGCACTGATGTGGATATTGATTTTAAAAACAAAGACAAGGACAAGAACGAACCAATCACGGTTTATTTAGTGACAATTTCTGCCCTGTCACGGTAATTGGTGTACATGACATCGTACTACGGCGTGCAGACGGTGTGTACACCTGACTCATCATGTTAGTTTTATTTTTTGTTCTCCTAATACAAGTATATACTCCCATCCTCCGTTTTCTCTCACCTGGGTACACCTTTGGAAGTTCTTAAAAATTATAATCACTTTACCGCAATGGAAAATCGTTCTAGAAATCTTGTTTCCATTTTCCATTAAATTAATAAAAGGTTGTCAAAAAAGCAACATTTTTTTATTGGAAACAATGACAAAATGCAGTTTAATTAATTTAAAAACCTTAAAGTTAATATCACATTTAAACTGATCTGTTGAATATGTGTACTCACATTTCAAGCGTATGAAAAAAAAGTTTTCAAAATAAGCCAATGAAACTTTTTCAAGTGGTTGACACTTGGTCTTTATTTAAGAAATCTAATATTCTTACTCTTAATATTCACAAAACGAAATATAGTGTTAAAATATATTCTTATCTTACAGCACAATAGCAACACTAGGAATTATAAAATTTGAAGCATGGAGATATTTCTCGGGTTTATATTGCATTTAAAACTAAAATTATGAGACAGGATATCACTTTATAGAATAACAATATAACCACTTTTTCGGTTAAGGTGGTGGTGTTTGTATTGACTGTGGCGTGTGCTGCGCATCCAGAGTTGATGCAGTTCTTGCTTTTGTTTAGAATAACTGCAAGAACTGTTCCCTTCTTTGATAGCTGTGGTGGTATCCACGTTAGCCAAAGTTGCGATGGATCATGTAGTGTCTGCATATGCGGCGCTCCTGTCATTGTGCTTTGTACGTTCTTTCTGAAGTTTTCCCTTTACTTACTTATTCCGTTCTATTTGGGTAAGATGAACCATCACTGGAGTATGTTGCACTAGGTTGCACCGTAGTAAGTGGCAACTGCGGAGGTGGTTTTGGTGTGAGTGGTTGTGCCAGAAACATTGATGGTAGACCTGGGCTAGTTTCGGACACATTAATCGTGAAAATCATTAAATTGACCGAATGTGAATGAATACGTCAACACACAAAAATTATCCTGTCTCAGGTAGGAACAGCCTCCTATATATTTGAACAATATCCTATATTGTTTCAACGCAAATATTGTGTTTGGATTTATAAAAACAGCAAATCGAAATAAAAAGTTTAAGTTCAATAATAAATCGGAAAAATTGAATGATAATGCATAACAATATGTAGAAATTATTGCCTACAGTTACCACCGTTGCAGGTATATACAAGTGGAGTAAGGCTGCTGGTGCATTTTGCTGTGACCAAAGGAACCAGCACCACATCTTCCACCAGAAGCATCAAAAAACGGATGAACATTTGCACAGATAAGGCAACTATGGCCAAGAGAACTTCAAGTGGAAAAATAATCCGTCCATGACAAAATCTCCATCCCTAATAATGATAAACATGTCTGACTGCCTTTAGTTTACCTTTTGCAACGGAATCAAGATGGCATTAAATGCATACATATAAACGCTTATGTATTATCCCCTAATAAATAATACATTTGTCACCAACCCAATAATTTTTTCATCAAACTGCCCTACTTTAATCAACATTCCTATCATATAGTAGTTGAATTTTTCTATTTTAACGTTTAAAAGGTGCAATCCAGTATTTGTTTTGATTTACCGCTAAAATTTTTACTCAGAAGAAAAATAACTGCTTACTGGACTTATCACTAATCGTGATTAAATAGGACAGGCTATCCCAAGCATAAGAATATTATTAGAGCCTTGATTATTAATTATTTTGAAAGCTGTGCTATTAAAACTGATTTTTAGTTATGTATTATTTACCAAAAGCAACCATTATAATAATAATCAATTAATCAGATATTTGCCGTTTGAGACGCATTTAAAGCTGCAAAAATATCAAAAAAGACTTTAAGTTTAAATAAAGATAATGTGACTAATGTAAAAATCAATGAGGTAAAATATTCACTTTAGTTTAATTCTTAAATACATCAAGACCCCAATCTTGGCAATTAACAGATAGAGCTAGAAAAATATAATATTTCGTTTTACATGATTTTTCCAAGTGTAGCGCCATTCCTTTGATTTATTTTATTCAAAATAAACTAAAAAAGGTCCTTTTTAATTTTTATATGGATGTTTGTCAAGGAAACTTGAAAACTGTTATCTGAAATCAACAGGCATTCATGTTAACGAGACTTTAATCATTTACAATGCGGCATGTCAAGAGATTGAATGGTGTACTTGCGGTCTCAGAAATGATTTATTTATCCATCTATATATAAAAATGAAAATGTGCTATTCTGATGGGCATCAGGCTAATTTAACTTAATGTGTGGGAGTATTCATGGACTTATTTCACAAGCAAGGGTTACAATTAAAATTAAACTTACAATAATTTTGAAGTAATACTTTACATTCCAAACATATTGATGGATATTGAAATGAAAAGTAGTTCACGTTTACTCCTGATGAATGTTATAACCCGAAGAGTATATTAATAAATAGCTTGTCACTGAAAAACTATTAATGAATGCCACGAAATATTAATCTCCTTTAATCCCCTATTTGTGATATGTTATTCTATGTTAACATTTTTTGTCTACTAATCACTACTTTATCAGTAGGCGTGTAAATAATAAGTAATCAATATAGTTTAACCATTACTTAGCAAAATTGACATTTTGTCCTTAAAAATACTCCGTGAATCTTTATTTCAAGATGATGTTCATGGATAGTACTAAGCAGGTTACTTCAGGTTTTTGTTAAAAACTATAACGAGATCAAAAAATAAATAATTTTTAATTAAAAATTGTAAAGTAAAACTAGTATGTCACTTTTACCTCCACAAAATTTTGATCGATTTCCACAAAAAATGTTTTAATTTTTTTGTTTTCCTAAGAAGCTATTTTTAAATAAGTCCCCACGTAGAATTATTCAAATCAAAATAATTGCCTTACAATGAATAAATAGGAGGCAACTTCTCCCATCAACTTAGAGGACCATTGCGATTATTCAGTTTAGCAATTTTCTGTACTAATCAGATGAAGAATACACACAAATAAGAACATGTATTTATGAATTATGCAATTTCACAAAATTTCTGAAAGCAATATTCAAAATGTGTTTAAATCAGAAAACATGGTGGATTCTAATAATAACAATAACACTCGTGCCAATCAACTGGGTACGTTTTCTTCAAATTATACATCTCCCATAATTCCGAAAAATGCCATTTTTCGGTCTCTTTGCATTTAAACTTTTGTCATTCTTTTATTATTTTCAAGCAGTACCTTCAAATTTAAATACAAAATCTCTACTCCAGTAAAATATACTATATTTTACAACAGTGAATTTAGAATCCAACAAGAATCGCTAGATTGAACCGATAATTTGTTCGAAGTGTTTAGTACATGTGAGAAAGTGAGCTAAGAAATTCATAATTTGTTATAAAATGAACTCAAATGGGATTAGCCCCTCAGAAGTGTATAGGATCGTAAATAGAGTTAAGAAAATATACTAATATTGGGGCACAGAACGCCAATTCATGTCGCGCTATAGCAAGTAAATGTGGGTCTCACCTTTTTTACTCTCGGTCTAATATCGCCAAGGTGATAGGTAGATAAAAAGATAGCCCTACTTAAAGAGCACCGCTAGGTAAGCGTTGTAAACCGCTACTATTATGATGATGGACATATCCCATATCTACCGGCCACAAGATCACCAACGCTACCACTACTACATTAAGGCTGTTTAAGGCCGTTTCTTCAACGACAACAACATACCCAGAATAGAGAGGCACCACCTCCATACATGCAATATCCATATCCAGATTGTCGGTCACCAACACCAGGACACCATGATGAACATGCATAAACTCATTTTATATTGCCACCAAAGGTATGTTGGGATACTGTAAGTATGTTGCGTAAGATAAAAAGTCCTATTTATTGTTTCGTCTATACGAATGGTTTTATTTGATTTGACATTCACGAGTTTTGTTCTTTAAGCAATCGCGCTTAACACTTGGATATATTCTACACCTATAACACGATGCTTAGATCCCGTTCATTAAAAGTTTAAAGCTCACCGGTTTATTGCTCCTCAATACGAGTCTCTAAAAACAGAATTAAATGTCTCCTGCTATTTTCTTGAGTTGAAATAAACTAAATGTTGCTCAGTTGTTTTAGGTAGAACATTAACTAACAATAATTTGATTGGTAACGCTAAACAAAGAAAATAAAATTTCTATCAAGGTATATTTGAATCTTGAACGTGTTGTGAATTCATTCATTCACAATTATTGGGCGATTTTACAAACTCCAAATAACGGTGGTAAACTTAACGGCCCTCTAGAAATAAGTGCTAATTTAATTCACAGCTGATATATAATGACTGCAATTTCTGGTTAGTTAAGTAAGAAGACCACGAGACAACGAATAATATTTTTTTGAAATTTCTCTTTTGACGAATTGCTTCCTTAAAAGCGAACAAGTGCCATTCAATCATATTATCTCACTATTAAATTTCATCTGTATTTTAATTTTATCAAGCCATGTCTCAGAACTGAGCTTTAGTCCACTCACTGATCGTCGATGACCACACCCAATCGGACCAACGGACGTTGGACTAATTGGTCTAACCACAAACACTACTACTTTTTTCTTCTTTTTCTGTGTAGCCTCACTTTTTTATTCGGCTTAGCCCCAACGAACTTCTTGTGGCTTCTCCCGTCTCCTGCACACACGTTGCCTTCGCTCCGCAACCTCCCTTTCTCAACTGTCTGTTTATCGAGCGTTTTTTGCACCAACAAGCGGTCAAGTTACCGGACCTACTTTGTGCCGAACCAGGTCCTGCTAATAGACGTTCCAGTTCACACACCTACAAATACCCCTTCTAAGAACCCGTAAGCATTTTCTGTATCATTAATGCTCTTATAATATTCCTGTTTCAAAAGCAATAGTACTTAATTTTGCCTTATTACCTCAAGATTCTGATCCCTTGGTAAAAAATGACAGAATTTTATGGTATGGCTCATCATTATATGAGGGACGACTAGCTTGCCAAATTGCATTAAAAATATTTAATTCTATATATCATGTGCAAATTAATTAGCGCAGTTTAATAGTACGTTAATCTTTATTTAGTTTTGCATAAAGAAGAAATTTCGTTCTTCATTTAGTCAATACATCATTATTCGTTGTTGTCATATAGAGGTAGATTAGCCGCCTAGTGGCCAATGGTTAAAAACTCTTGGATATTTACCTTAACAAATCTATTTCTTAAAATAGAAGTATCTGCAACTTAAAGATGGAATATGCATTTTGCCACTTGGGCATGAAAACACAATACCTGCATGAGAATGCCAGCATTTAACAAAAACGTAACTATTAGATTTTCAAATATAAATGGTTAAATTTAAGTATAGCACATCATATCACTATCATATCGTGAATAAAGAAATATCATATTTACATTGCAGTTTAGTAATTTCAATTAAAAACGAATTGCTAAATTCTACACAAAGCCGCCTAATGAAATGTTATCGAGTTTGCCAGTTAATAATCTGTTCGATACGTAAATGCGTATGGTAACCGAAACCACACATTTGACAGGCATTCATGTTAACCAGACTTTAATCATTAAAATACAGCATCTCAACAGGATGAATGATGCATCGTGTAATGCCAATATTTGAGTCAAGAAGCACTAGACAGACTACTTTATTGTGAACTTAGTAAAAAGTAAGCATATCGCTTTTTGAGTATTTAGTAGAATTTATAAATCTGGCAAAAGATAATTAGAGATCCATCTTCTAGAAAATTTGATACAAAAACTATATTTGCCTAAGGGTATCAATTAAACGTCTGACTAAACCTGCGGACATTTCATGTACCAATGGCGAATTGAATTTTCCATAGTTAAAGACCATAACCTTACAATAAATATTTAAAATAAATTAAAAATCCAAATAATTTAATTCAGAATCCATGAAAAAGATATGTGAAATCCAATTGTTAACAAGTATTTTTTATAGATAAGCCTTTTTATTGAGCGAACTTTCAAATTTTTTTTCATTAATACTGCAATAGCTACTTCACCGTTCGCGGTAACACTAACACCAAACAATATTAATTCACATAGCTTTACCCATTGCAAAAATATGTAATTCTAAATTGTTTTACTCTAATTCCACAGATATGACGAAAATCTCAGCAACATTGTGATTATCCGGAACTTTAACTCGATTACACATATGCAAGCATTTATACATTTTTTTCGGTGCTTCACTACTAAGTTAACCAAAACATAGACCTCGTGGTCATAGCTTTAGAACATGATTTCCAGATCGTTTTCATTATCTTATTGCTACGGAAATACCTAGTCAGCAGAACTAGGAACTTTTTTTCCGTAGAGCCCTTATAATTGAAGCAATTTTACTAAGACGAAAACATCTGGTGCTAAGTAACTGATAATAAATAATTAAAAGAAGACCATACTTTCTGCAAGAGCTTGAATAATATTGCTTTATGTGACGTTGCATCTCTCGGAAATGGTCTTAAAATTTAAATTATTAACATGCAGTTTAAGGATTTGTGGTACTTTGATCTACTGCAAAACCCCGTCTTAAGGTCCCAATATTATACTTAATAATAGTACCTGAAATGATTTCGTTTTTATTGCCTTTAAGGAGGCAGGAAAACTGTGATAGCATTTAAAGCCAAACACTTTAATAATGAGGCTAAAATTTGTTAAATTCCATGTTAAAGCCTCCTTAGAAGTTAATATTCCTCTGCAAAATTAAAAATGCAATAGGGATTTCATAAGAAGTGCTAATGTTTCAAGGATATCATAGTAGTAACTCAACTAACAGTACTACGATTTCCGAGGTGTGCATACGCAGGATCGTGGTTTGCTGAGATTCACAATGCAGCACGACTTGCACAGCACATTGTTCACTTCATCAGTCATTAATAGTGCAAAAATTGATTTGTCAAATTATATTAATATTTAAATTATTTAAAATTAAGAATACTCTTTCAATTATACCTAAAAAATGTATAGGTTTCAAAAAAGTTAAAATATTATTTTATTATACAAAAAGTTAAAATGATTTGACGAATCTTTCTTGACCTTGTTAACATTTACAATAACAATCTTGCCTAAGTATCTACCCAGCCAGACTTTACTCTCCAAAAATATTATCCTCGACGATGCTATTTTAACAACCTCAATAATATCGCTAATTTAGAGATATGATATTACAAAGCAAAAAAATTAATATTTATGTTAAATATTGATAAAATATTTACAATACTCAGAAGGTGTGGTGTTTTAAAAATAATGAATAGAATAATTTCATCGAAATGCTTGGATTGTGCATATTTTCATCAATTAATTGAGGAGCGCAGGTCAATTTAAGTTAACGTAAGGGTGTCCTCATGGGCTCAATTCACTGGCAACAGTTTCAACTAAACTTACCGTTATAATTAATTTGAAATCAAAATGTTAAATTCAAAAAAATGGTGGATGTAAAAATAAAAAAAAAATTGTTCGAGTTCATGCCTGCTGAATCTTGAGACGTTAAGAATATAGTTACCGAAAAGAAAAGCTGAATGCTAGATAATATTTGTATTTTTAGTCATTTTGTAACCATAATCACGAAAGTGATATTTTGGCACCTACCGAAATATGCAGAAATTACAAATAAATCTTCTGAAATGCACAGTATGATTATGTTGCTAATTGGGTTATCGTGTAAAACTCCACTAAATGTGTATGAAATTTGAATGGATATCCAACTTGTAATAAAAGCGCCTAGTAAAAGATATGTTAATTGACATTTGGGATATGACAAATTATAATTTGCAAACGAGATTGCATTATTTAGTTGTGTTTATCATAGCTGTGCTAGAGCATTTGTAGATAAGCTTCTAAAAATAGAAATATCTTCAACTTAAAGGAACTTTGATTTGGTGGCAACTTGATTTAGCAGAATGCGTAACTCAATGATACTTTCGATGATGCTAAAGCTGAAGAAGGGATTCATGTCTTTGCTAGCCGTGAACTTTTCTTTG
>JAUOZQ010000621.1:0-29082 GCA_030710315.1 Anomotaenia brevis
GGTTCGGGAAATTTAGGATTGGAGAATACTTGAAGCAGCAGCCCTTGAAGAAGCTTATTCTGTTTTATCAGGTGTAGAATCCGCAATTAGTCTTTGTTTCAATCTGACAACCGCTCAACTTCATCATTATAAGTTGGAATAGTTTTTAAGCTATAAAATTGGATGCGTATCCATGAATAGTCTGAAAGCTATTAAATAAAATCTGTGTGTGACATTTTCCAACGCTTTTCCTTGTTCTTTAGCTAAGTCTAATACAACCCATTTGTTTTATTCATTCATAATTCAGACAGGACTTATGCGATGATCGTATAACTTTATGAAGGTGTTGCAACCATATGCTTGGTATGGAAAATGCTATCAAACATTTTCAGCTATGTTCCCACGGTTTTGAATACGTGGAATTGCACAAAAAACTTATAGATACAAGTTTCAATAGCTATCATCCATTAAATGATTTTGATATAGAATCATGTGACGATTTTGCAACAGCCTCGATGGTCCTCAGTCATTATTGGCAATCAGCAATCAGGGGAGGAAGAGGAAGGAGGTCAAATTAAATTGTCTCTAGTGCCTCGTGAGATTTTCCCATTCACCTTTTAGAGCCTGTTGCTAAAAGAGCTACTCGCGATGTTGCCCAAAAAATAAATGCTGTGGCCGAGATAAGATTTATGGGCTTTCGAACCAGAATCGGGTAGTTTAATTGATTTATACATCCATTCAGCGAACATTTATGCATAAAGTTGTCATGACCATTTCTGATAAATTATTGTTATCTTTTTTATAGAAACCAAAAAAATTGAATTTTTTATGTTAAGTATATACCTTATGTGAAAAATTTTTTTCTGAAATATCAAAATCAGCTTACTTTTAAGGATTGTTTTTATTAAAATCAAAGGTTAAGCATAAAGGCCCAAACAGTATCGCAATGCATTATTAAAGTAAAATTAAGAAACTCGGCAGAAAAATTTATTCATAATGGATAATAGCATGTAGATAATTGTGACTATAAATTACCCTTTTCAAAACGAACATTCGCAATTCGATGTCAAAAACTTAACCATAGAACACAGCTTTAAATTAGGAAACCTTATTTAATTAATTTTTGACAGTGAAATTTAAAATTCACTGATCTACGACGCATATAAACATCGATCAGACTGTAAAACTACTCACTGAAGTCCTGGAATAAAAAATACATCTTATATTTCAATTAGTGAATTTGTCGGATTTCCAATTCTTGAAGTCTAGATTAATTCTAGGACAATCTCTAAATAGCAAACAACATTAAATTTACGCGTGTCGACAAATGGAGTGTTTGGTTGATGAATGCACCATTTTAACCCGAAAGTTGAGAATTATTGGACTAATTTTCATTTTTTAGCTGAAAGAGCATCACAGTCGGCGATTGCGGCAATAGGCTGGTCATTAACTGACTGCAAGTTATTAAGGCATAGACTGTAGATTTTCTTTATGCTAAATTTTTAACTCTATTGCTCGGAGTAATAAGTAAACGTTAGAAAAACGTTCCATAGTGGAAAAGTTTTGGTCTCGAAATTCTTCCCACATCCATATTCACATCAATTGCAGATGCAATTATTCCCTGAGGTCTTGTTACTCTAGTGTGTGATAGCAAAGCATTGTCCAATTTGGTGTTTCAAGGCGACGGTGCTACCAGAATTCTGGGAATGGACTTCCACAGCATGTTTCAATCATATTTTAGTTTCAACGGTTTATTTATTTGCAAGAAATTATTTTTCATGCAAACAGGAGAATCGACTCTAACATAAAGCCTTGCTATAGTTAAACATTTAAGTGACAGTTGTTGCTTACAAGTGGTAAAAAAACTTTGAAAATTAAAAAAAGTTAAACAATTTTCGATTGAAACACCTTTTTATCTCCGGTCGAACTGCACTTTCTGTTGAGAATACCGATCAATCACAGTCTCGATGAAGGACTGGAGACTTTCCTGAGAGCCCACAAACCGATTTCCACAAATGGTTCCGACCAGTAGTAGTTGTACTCTACCAAATATAACCCCCACCCCCTCACTATCAGCACTCATCTTGCACCCTCAAAATTTCAACAGGCCAATTATGTTTTCCGCAGTTTAGGTATTGCTGTCTCATGAATGGAGTGAAATGGAGATGAAATGGGAGTTCAACCTCCGAGCTGGCATGTAGCACAGTTGAGTGTTAATGAATAAGACGATTTAACTTTGGGGCATTCCCTGTCGGTCATTTGCTGGACATGGCGATAGGATTGCTGAGGTTTGAAGGGCCTGGACGCACAGCTCAAAACACAACGGCACGAAAGTGGGCACAAAGCGAAAAATCCTTTAGAATAAATTTACTCGGCTACATGGGAAGAAGTTGAGGATTGATATTGTTATTGATATTGTGCTTTCCTTCGATTTGGAAATGACAAATTGACAATAATTTAACAAAAGTCAATTGAAAATGTCCGCCTTTGTTTAGTTAAAGCATTAAAGTGCATTAAGCATTTTGGAACTCCCACGCTATTTTAGCAGGTGGGAGAGACTTCTGAGCCTGCTGGAAGTACTTTTACCAGTCTGATGGGCTTTTTCAGAGTAGGATCTTCGAGAGAAGATTGTTATGCTCATATTGATGGGGTGTTCGTTGTATCAGATGCGTGTGTTTAGGGATATAAGTCAAGTGACCACTTTTACACCTACCGATATTCTTTGAAATTTCTTTCCAATTTGAAACTGTTTAAGGATGGATTTAGCAACAAAGAAACCTAAATGGTTCCATACGAAACAACTTATCCATCATGGGAATACAATGTCATTAGAAACGCCAATGCTACTATTGTGTTGCACATTTATGCCTAAAAATCACGAAATTTGGGATTTTAATTTGCTAGCAAGAGTAAAACTCAGACATTATCAAATAATAAAAGTGAGAATGTGTTTTGGCTACCAATATCCAATATGGACTAGTGGGGACTCAGTATTTGCATCAACAGATTTGTAATAAAATATATCAATTTTTATGTCACTATGAAACCATAATCGTAGTCAGTGTAAGATATCCTTCCATATTTTACACACCGTTTCCGAAAAGTAGACAGAACCATATCCATAATTGCATTTTTAGGTATTGAATACATTTAAAGTGCATGTTCTGAAGGAAACACGGAAGAATCCCCGAAAATTGATTGAAAAGTTATGAAAACCCTGTCGATCTATTCGTTAGTAATTGTTTGTGTTGAATAAACAACTGCCATTTTGAAAGCGTGTCTTTGTATAAATTTAAAAATTAGGCAGTATTATTAATATTGATGTTGCTAATATAATTATCGATTGAAACGCCTTTTTTATCTCCGGTCTAACTGCACTTCCTGTTGAGAATGCCAATACATCACAGTCTCGATCAAAGACTGGAGAATTTCCTGAGAGCCCATAAACCGATTGCCACAAATGGTTCGACCAATCATAGTTGTTCTCTATCAATTATAACCCCCACTCATCTTGCACCCTCAAAACTTCAACAGGCCTTATTTTGTAACTATAAATGTTTATTGTTCAACTACGCTATCGTTTATCCTAAGTCGAAGATGCAACCATCATCTCCAAATGCAAAGATTATTACATATTACATCCGTCATGAATGTCTACAGTTTCCGTTTTCGCATAGAAACTGCATTAATTGGTTTTATTTTATTTTCGATAATTAAATTGCTGCTCTTAAAAGCTTCCTCTTGGTTTTCATAAATTAAATCATTTTCCTTTTTAATTTGGATTCACTTCCTACCTAATAACTAGCTCTCATTTTATTTGGCCTCTACGTTTCAAATCAGTTTTGAGGAGTTTTAGTTGAGTAGAACAATGCCATAAAGGACAATTAATTCCAATTGGTTTTCCAAATTCCTCCCACCAGATGCTGCTTGCCTACTTAAAAAGAAATCGCTTTTAGAAAGGCAAAAAACATCTCTTTCTTTGTTTCAAGTTTATCAAACTTATGGTAGTCTTCGTGATGAATAATCTTTTATAGACTGATTATTTCAAACACACAAAAGCCATCGCGGTACGTTGCTACGTTATTCGACCAAAAGCACTGTCTGACTGTTGCATTTTAATGTAATTTTGAAGTAACAAATAATGTTTGCTTCGAAAATCACATTTAAATAAGAAATGAAAATGTGACTAAACAGATATTGAAACAGTGATAAACTGTCGCTTTCTAAGGCCGTCAAGTGGAGTCGTCAATTGCAATCCGAAAAATTAAACATTATTCGGTCAATTGTAGGTAAAATAACGTGTATTACAGACCCAATCAGCAACCTCATTCTCACAGTTAGATTCCAATTCAACGGCATTCTCGAGCACGCACTCGTGCTAACGACCCCCTCAACATTGGATGGAGTTTCAACGACTATCGCAGGAATTGGTCTCAACTGAGAAAAGACATTGAGTACGGCATTCAAAAGGTAGGTGGGGCAGCCAAAGAGCAGCTACCTTCCGGCGACTTCGGCCATGGATGGAACGGTTCTGCATATAATCGTTCCATGCAAATGCCAAAAGTTTTTTTTCGGGAGCAATAAACAAACCAGTGACCACCCCTACATCTATTAAATAGCTGTTAAGCTGTTAGAAACACACTCTGAATGAAACCCTACCAACATAGAACTACCAAAGAAACACTTAAACTATATATTATTCATTGAGTCCAAGCTAAAACAGAAAATAATTTCACTTGTTTTGCGAAATTTTAGAAAAAAGAGATATAACACTCGAATATGAAAGCGAACGCAAATTACAGCTGAGTTTGATGGCGATCTCTGTGAAGAAGAGGGCTTTTCAACTCAATTAGCGATACACGTGTTTCTGGGTTTTCAGAGGTGTTTTTCATTATCACTGTATATATTGAGAATTCAGCCTCTTGGTTATGACCGAACATCATATTTACTCATTATCAAATAAATATCAAGCTTTTTGCCCTAGTTGGTGCCTTAAAGGTTTATGGAATTCTTGAACAAACTCTTAGTACATTGTAGAAAGTTACAAAACTTAACTTGACTTGAGACGTGAACTGTTCAATTAAATTAAAATAAATTAAATTTTTTTAATACAGGTCTGATCGTTTTTTCGATAAAACAGTCTTAATTTTTTTTCAGTAAAGATTGAGCTCTTCCCTTTCAACTAAAACTAATTTCATCGAGACTTGATGGACCTTTTAGCATTTATTGGTGTGCTGGCCTTTCCTCTTCGTTTAAGTGAGTAAATTTTCGTACAAATGGGAAGAAACTAAGTCCAGAAATTTAGGAACAAATGTAATTGTTCAAAAAATATGTATTAGGGGAATAAAAGTAGATGGAGACCAAATTAAAGTCTGTGCTGCTCCATTTCTTCTCTTGGCTTGAAATCTGTAAAATTGGACTTTTCAATAAATGTGGAATGTTTGAATTTTTGTATTAGCTTTTCTTAAATGATGAGAATTATTCCTTTAGATTTCGAAATGCCAATTTCAAAGATTAGATCCGTTGATTGATCAGAGCAGTGATCCAATAACCTCCTACATTAAAATTTTAGATTACTGCATACGTTTGCGTGATACATTTCGTGCATGGTGGTTTCATATCGACATGCAAATTAGTCTAGATGGCACTCCATGAATCACGACTTAGGGCAAATAGTCAACTTTAATGAGTAATTGTCCACTTCTCTCAATTAAGTTTTTCTGGACGGTTAAAATCAATACTAAAGAAAACTTATTATAATACGCCTTAGACGAATCGCGAAAAGGTCCCTAAAATTAATTTGCAATACACGTGTTTTTGAGCTTTTAAAAGTGCTCATTTATTGTCACTCTACGTATTGTGAATTCAGCCGCTTAGTTATGACCAAACCACATATTTACTCAACAAACTATGACTTTCATAAGACTTGCTCATTATCAACTAGATAGCGAGTTTTTCCAAGTTAGTGAATTTAATGTTTATGGAATTCTCGAATAAACCCTAAGTACAATGTAGAAGACTGCAAAATTCAACTTGGTTTGAGGTGTGAGCTGTTCAATAAGTCTTGCGATGACCTCAACAATCTTTGTTTTATTTTTAGTTAATATAATTTACACCAATAAGTGCCAGATATAAGGCTTAAAATCACTAATTAAACACTAGGCAAGGTTTGAGACTGCGATATTATAAATGATTCGCCTTATATGTTCGTTGGTAATTAGGAATATTTTTATTTCCAAACAGAAATCTTAAATTGAAATCTAAAAAAAAATTCATGAGAGCTCGTATTTCTTACTCAAGTAAAGTTTTTTGCATAAAATTGATAATGCTCAACTTGCAGGCAATTTTTATAGCTTCAGATTGAACTCGACTAGAATTTTGTAACCACAGTCAGTTTGTCAGCTGGAAATTATGAACTAAACAGTTCCAATTTACAAAAAATTGTCTGGTTTTCATTTCAGGTTCATTTGATTAACATTAAAGTCTAATAAATTGGTCTAAGTGTTAGTCTAGAAAAGTTCATGGTTTTCCAAGTTTGTTTTGTATAAAATATTTTCCAACAAGTTCCTTTCATTCCGATGATCATAATGAATGATTTTAATCTCTGTTAAAGAAAACATTATTTTTTCTTTATTCGAAAATGAAACCCCATCAATGGTTGAGAACCAAAAACTGTTTTTAATCATATCTTTGATAAAAACTACAGCATGAGAAACAGATGCCGTCACTCCAGCTCTAGACAGTCCATAGAGCGCACATACGTGAACCGACCCATTGGGTCTTAGTCCTGCATGTTCTAGGCTTCTCAAATACAACATGAAATTGAGGTCCACAAACCGCAGCACAATCTCAGCCAAATATCCCTAAATTCGAAGCTTTTTAATTTGTCATTTTGCGGAGAGATCTCGTGTTTTTCTATACCAAAACGGAGTTTGCCATAACTAGGCAGCTTGCATTAAAAGGGGTATTGTTTAATGAACACGGTCTGCTTTTATGATATCTTTAACGTCAAATGATTGCACATTTTGCATCGAAGTAGTTAAAAACTGATTGGAAATTAATGCCACCACAAATCCTGAAAGAGTACCGTTGTTACCGAAAGCAACAAGTTCTGATTTTTAAGAATACTAGAGCCTAAAGGACCGGATGATTGCATCCTCAGTACAGCGACAGCCCACGAAAATAATGAAAATAGTTGTATTAAATTTCTATTTGTATATGCTGGTTACCCCAAATCAAGTGCCAATTTTAATATCGTTATATTATCAATATCGTGATGATAAATCAAATTTGTTAGTAATAATAAAGTCAAAAATGCATAAATTCGACTTGTTTTTCACATTCGGTTTAAAGAGGCCCTATTAGATTATTTTAAACACAGCTTTAAAGTAGGAATTCTACAATAAATTAGAAGTAAAATATTTGTTTGTTTTTTTAAAGGTTCTCCTAATAACTTTTTACAAATCTGTTAGAGTAAACCTTTACTGTGACTCATTCTTTGCACTTTATAATTTATAGTAAGAATGTATCGTTAGAGCCTCAGAAGGGCAAAAAAATGTTAATTTAAAACTGTTTTTTATTCAGCGTGGATAAAATCATTATTTATCGATAACTTTTTAAAATGAGAAACTTTATTGAGCAAAGAAACTTTAATTTGATCTATCATAGAAATGGAGCTATATTTACGTGCACAGCAATTTCATTTTATATGCCATAATAATGTTCATTTTAAAAGAAAGGATATGCGAATAATTATTTTGCATTGTAAAATTTCAAAAATAAAACATTACAGCAAGTAGCCGGTGTCTGCCTTTTATGTGGAAAATCTTTATATGAATTAAGTGATGGGGAGGAAATATTGCCGCATTAATGTTAAATTTAAGAAAATACATCAGTCGTTTTTTACACTGCCTTAGGAGCTTCGTACAAATATTGTCTAAAGCGTTATAAGTTAACGTTAATTAAACTTTCCCTTCGCTGCATCGTGGAGGATTGAAGGCACGTCAACATGAAATGCTGTCGTCTTCAATTATAGACCTGAATTACAACTTGTGAAGCACGGTATATTTAAATAAAAATTAAAAGTGTTTTAAATTACTCTGTGTTTAAATAGTGCAAGAACTTTATTGTCAACATTACTGACATTTTAGCACGGATGATAGAATAAATTTGCATTATTTCATTAATTTTTGCTATCGTGATGGATACCTAACACAACAGTTGGGCATCAGTTTAGCGGACTTGAATAGCATAAAGTATTGTTTTATCTAGAAGACAACATTTGGTTATAAGTTACCTAAAATAACGAACAAGTAAGGTATATCCATATCTACAACAGCGATTGCGGAGAGGTATGCATTATAAACCGTTACTACTATCACGACGGACATAGTCCATATCTAACGATCACAAGATCAACACTGTATTAAGGCCGTTTCTGGCTTTATAAGGCCGTTTCTTCAACGACAAAATCATACGCAGAATAGAGGCACCACCTCCATACATGCAATATCCATATACAGGTCGTCGGTCACCAACACCAAGACATCATCATGAACATGCATAAAATCATTTCATATTGCATTCAGAGTTATGTTGGAATAATAGAGATATGCTGTGTATGATTAAAAAACCCTGATGCTTCATTTAGACAAACAAAAAGATAATTAAACGTGATTGATAACGAGCAAGACTCAAAATTACAAATTCTATCAAGGAATATTGGATTTTAATAGTGTTGTGAACTCATTAATTCGCTATATTTTAAGCAATTTTACAAACTCTAAATAACGGTGGTAACCTTAACGGTTCCTTTAAAAACAATTCAGATAAAGATTTTATGGGTGTTTTGATAGGAATCCACCGAATTTTCTGAATTAAACATATTTAAATTATCCTTTCAACATTTTGTGAAACAACAAAATTCAATATTACATGTTATTAATTGAGTACATATATTTGTTCCGATTAGTACAGAAACCGTGTTTAACCGAATAATCACAATGGTCCCGAAAGTCGATGTCGAAAGTCTTTTACCATTTATTTATTTATATTTAAACTCTTTAGGAAATTAGAATTTATTTTCTCCGTGTTTTAAAATGGATTTTACCTGGATAACATACTCATCCGGTTATATGCCCCGAAGCAATAAAAAGAGAGAGGGACCTAATGCGGATATCGTACGGCCTGCCACAAAGGTGATAATGCCTCCTTCGGATTTTCAAGCGCCGACATGAGCATTCCGGACACCAAAAGAGGCGTCGCGTTGCTTTACGGGGATGATAGCCCTATCTCCTCCGAATATCCCCATTCCATGGCCATGGATGGTAGCCGTCCTTTCTGAGAAGAGAAAACTCTTCCGGGAACTCTTGCCAACGTCTCTGAGTTCGTTCACGTTACCGTGCCTGATGACACCCAAAAGAGCCCCACACGAAGGCAGAACCGTCTCACAATGATCCCCACCTATCCCTGTGTTTTATTAAATCCTTTAATTTTAAATGAATAAATTACTTATTATTTAGCCAAATAAATTATGCAAAGTTTTTTTTGGAAATCTCTCGATCTCAAAATCTAACTGAATCGTACTTAGTGAATTGAAAGAAATATGTTAGTTGTATTTTCGTTTAGAAGAAATTTCTAATTTTTTGTGAGTAAAGTTAAGTTTTACCTTGGCTTTGATGTTTAGTAAAGTAAGGCTAATTTTTTGATAGTTTACCAAGTCACCCATTTATCTCTTTAAAAAAATTTAAAAAATATAAATATTTGAAAGAGGATTGGATGCTTTAAAAACGATTTTTAAATAAAGAAAATAATCTGTAATAGACATATCAATATTATTCCAAGATCTTAGTCATTCAAAATTAATGCATTTTTGCTAACCTATGAATCAGAATACACTAAGTTCTTTTTAACAATTAAGTTGCACTGAAGATAAGTTAAGGAAATGCAACTGGCATAAGTGGTAATACGCCGGTAATGAATGTCAATTACTGCAGATTCGCAGAGTTGCAACATCATCTTAAGCTTGTGACTACTTGGTGTGTACCGATATTACCGTATAAAAAGGGCTATTAAATTTGCCATCGGGTTTGAACCCACAACAGACCCTAGCATATGGATTTGAGTGCATTTTGATAGTTTTTGCCATTGGTAAGACGCTTTTTTAAATTGATTTATTTAAAATCCTCTAAAGCTTTATGAGCGATAACCATCGCCGAGGCTGGAATAGGCAATAGTAATAGAAAATATGTCTTTAGTTTATTTCATATTCATGATACAACTAAGTTCGATGATGTTCTTATGAAATAAGTAAATGTATAAATGATTTCCCTAGTTACCCCTGATGTTGTTCTTGTGAGATATACTCAAACACGCTATCATGACCGTGGTAGGGCGATACCCTATCAAACATTCACAAAATCACCAACGCCTAACGCCGCCACCATATTACTGTTTAATGCCGCCTCTGTCAACTACAGCAACAAGGTGCTACTGTTTCAAGGATATCTTAGCAGTAAGTGAACTAACAGCAGTAAGACTTTCGAGGTGTGCATACGCAGATTCCTGGTTTGCTAAGATTCACAATGGAGCTCGATTGGCACAGTTCATTGTTTACTTTGACAGTCATTATTATTACAAACATTGTTTTGTTAGCGTATTAATAGTAAAAAATTATTTATCAATTTAAACATTTAAATTGCTGAATTATACTTAAAATAATGTATAGTTTATATGGCATTAGGATATATACAAATATATGTCAGGTAAAATGTAATCAGCATAGTCTGGTAGTAGGGCAACCTAATATCAAATAAATTTCGTTCTTCATTTGGTCAAAACATCATTATTCGTTGCTACTTTACACAGGTAGAGTAGCCACTTACAGACCTATGCTTAAAAAATTTGGAATATTCACCTTAACAAATCTACATTTGTTTGCTTCTATACCTCAAAATGTCGACTGCGTTTAAGAGAGTAGTTATCGAAAGCGGCCTTGAAACCAGCCGTTTGAAACCTGCAAATTAACATCGCCAATAATAAGTGCGAATTCCTAAGCCATACGAATTCCATGGGATATGCAAATGACAAAGGTCACACGGCATCCAAAATAAATGCTAAGTAAGCCTGCTAATGACGGCAGACGACCCCATATCGTTACCGAATCGGGTCGCAAAGTCTGCTTTCCTGACTGATTGCTATATTGAAACACAAGTCCTCCTGCTGCTCAATCTTACTAACGTTTCCAGCAGAAGTTCTATCTGCAGGGCCAGATTCCTCAAACAAAAGAAAATGAAGACTCTACATCCCCTCACCTACGCATTAACACTGCAAGTTCTCTACCCTAGTTCCATTTCCGAAGCGGCTGTAATATTCAACCATCTTTACGCCATGCTGTTTTGGAGTAATGGTACTATTCGCTGCACATCCCTCACATTCCTCGCTTTTTCTCTTCAGCGCAAGGTTAAAACACACGTACTGTCCCATCTAGACTGTCTTCTACCCCCTACATTCCATACTTAACGGCATCTCTACCGGATCGATGACCCCAGTCACCTCAACCACCTTCACGTCATGCTGTTTTGGAGTAAAGGTACTGTCCGCTGCACATCCCTCACATTCCTTCTAACATCTAAATTCCATACTTTGCGGCATTCCTACCGGATCGATAAGCCCAGTCTCCTAACCGTCACACACATCCCCGTCACATCCACGATGCTCACACCCAAACGATCGTCGAAAACAGGCCTCTTCGCAATGGTTCACTCGCTGATCCTCGATGACCAATCGGACCTAATCGGATCAGCGGACGTTTGTTTAATTGATCAACTCAAAAACACCCGGATATTTTCCTTTTCTTTCTATGTGTATTTTCTCGCCCTCTCAAACTACGTGTGTATGCTCCCGTCTGCTGCACAACCGTTTCGCTCGATCTGCAACCTACCTTTCTCGACTGTCTACCAAGCGTTTAGTTTGCAGCAACAAACGCTCTAGGGAGAGTATTGTGGCGGCATGACGCCTTTTTTACGTAGTTACCCTCCTACCTTTGTGCCAAACTAGCTCTTTCGCTGCCAATATACGTTTTAGTTCGCACACCTCCAAAGGACCCCTCTAAGAACTCATAAGAAATCAAAACGTAGCGATTAATACTTTCCAAATACTCCATTTTTAAAACCGATCGTACTTGATTTTGCTTTAATACTTCAAGACTCTGATCCAATGTTAAAAAGGTCACAACTTTATAGCATGGTTCATCCTTACTTGAGGGCCGAATAGATTGCTAAAATATGTGCTTTTTAAACTACGAAAATAGCGGTAACACATAATATTAAATAATACACAAATGCATTCTAGTGGTGTAGTTAGACAACGGTGATATTTATTTTTGTATTTACACATAAAATGTAACAATGGCTTCTTTTAATGATATGACTTAATATATAAAATAATTGGGATATTTAGTTTTCCAGACTCAGGATATATGTTGGATACGGAAATAATTATAAATTCAGAACAGCAATTGATATTCCGATCATTATTTGAAAAAATCTTTAAATAGGTACTTATTTATTTATTGATTTTTAAGAAGAATATATAAAATGAATTTGATAAGGAGATAAATATAAGAAAGAATAAAGAGAACGGTCGAAGCTGAGGCGAGGCTTCTGAGCACCCCCAAAACTCCTATCAACCGAATGACCTCATGTTAAGAGATGATTTCATGACGGATGCCTCATTGCTTATTGGCCAGTCTGGATTTACAGTAATAGCTCAGCATTTGATTGCTGGAACTTGCGGGCAATACTATTTGTTGATTGGAGAAGGTATGGATTGACTTTCAGAAGTGAACGAATGATATGAGTTCGTTTAAATTTTGTACACAAAGAACAACCAGCCATTTTAGAATCGGTTTCGTAAAATAAATGAAAATGGCTCAAATATTTTGTTTAGATGGTCTTCAGATGCCTAAATCAAATTGCTTTTATTGAAGTTAAGCGAATTGTTTCACTGGTTACTTCAAGATCCAGTTGGTTGCTCAGAAACATTGTTGATTTTTTCCACATAGCCAGCAATATAATAGTACTAATTTCAATAGTTTTGAGGGCTATCGCTGTACTTAGGACGCACTCATACGGTCACCAAATAAACGATTATAAATAGCAATATTTTATTCGGTGATCTTTGAATTTAACGCTAATAGGCAAAACTCAAAAAGCACATTCGAATTGAATCTGGAATTTCGTGAAATTTAAGTAGAAATATATTTTATGGAATATTATTTTGCTTTTGGGTAACTTAAACTAATATTTAATCAATATATATTTAGGTGCAGTAATTACTTATCAAAATTGTTTTAATCCCGTAAATCGTTGCAGAAAAGTCCAAAGAATAGGATAGTAAACTCTATTATGACTTAGGTTTTGTCATCGATATCACAATAGACCAATCACATTAATGTCCTATCACAAGTGACATAAAAAAACGAAAAATATCAAAGTGCAAATGTTCCTCTGGTTCATCGTTTGTATTTACAGCGACATTAAGCTTGGTATCTCGATTCACGACCACTAAATCGCATTGAATTCAGTAATTGAAACAGATTTGAACAATGCTCCCGATTGTCCTAAATCAAAAAGTGCTTACTTTAAGTGATTAAAGCATTGGCACATTTTCCTGGAAGCCAAAAGCCTTCTCATCGACGACAAGTTCTCTAATCTTTTATTCTGACTGAAAGAGATTGCAATGATAAATAAGTAGGCAAATGAAATTGGAAGGACAATTTCACACTAGATGAATTCCTAATGTTCTAAAGTCTTCCTTCTTTATCTACAAGTTTCCAAGTTTTGCTTCTCCAGCTGCCATTTTTGTTTTTGCCTCTAGATTGATTCCTTGAATGATTTCTTTGCAGTGATAGGTTTTAACGAAGCTAAGTTATAGAAAATTCCACAAAATATACTATTTAATTAAGTTAATGAAACTGCAAGAACTATCAAGGGGCGGAGGATCTGTGAACGGTGAAGATGAACGAGGAGTGGATGAGTGAGCTGCTAAAGGAGGGTCGCGGTTTGATCGATTTTGATAGAACTGCGCCACAGTCTCCATTTCAGCCTTTTCCCCCTCGCTTTGCTGGTGCTGGCGTCGGCGGCGGCCTTGGAAAATCTCTCAATCTCAAGCACACCTTAAAAGCTGCTTTCTTTAGGCGAGTAAGTTAATGACATGACGCGTAGCCATTTGCACTAGCCGTGATAGAGGTCCACTCTTCTTTTCCAGAAAGAATTCGTATGTCACTTTGACCTCAACCAGCTAAGTTAGAAAACGGATCAATTGTTCGATTTTAATATCTTTCAGCCAGCCAAATGCAGAAAATAAATTGCTTAATTTCCTTGGCATTTAATGAGTTATAAGTGAAAATTGGGATCGTAGTCGTGACGAGCAAGAATCGGTAACAATTCCCCGTGGTCTCATTCGATCACAAAACTGACTATGAATCCAGCCTGCATACCGTGGTGTTATGGGAAATTGACCTGCTGGTCACTTCACTTCTGTGTCGCAAAAACTTATCACCCATTCTTGAATACCAGTTTAACAACCACGTTATACATGGAGGAGTGGTTCACTGGTAAGTGAGACTGCCAGGCTAGTGCCATATTTATCTGACTGCCACCGTCTCACTTACCAGTGGACCACTCCCCCACGCATAAGGTGGCTGGTAAAGTGTAGGGTTCAAGAACAGGTGATCATTTTGAGACTACCAGCCTAGTGTCAGTCAGTAAGCCGCCCCTTCAACCCTAATACGAGCATTTTTGTAATAAACAAAAAAAATATCAAATAGGAAATCTTGTCGTAATATTTTATTCTTTCTGTTTAGAGCGCAAACAACAAACATGTTTTAAATTCAGTTTTTAATTTCTGGCAATATATATAATTTTTTCTGACAAGAATACTCAAGTTTTTGAACAAATATGTCAGGTACCATTAAAAAACCTTTCACTATTCACTATCCACTTTATTACAAAAGCGACAAATTTAAGAATGATAAATTAATGTTTTCAGTCAATTTACTCAGATTAAAGGCACTTTTTACTAACATAGCGTTAACTTTAAAAACCATTTGCATGTATTTCACCCTAATAAATTCACTTGATTATCCTCCTTCATTTGTAACTCCCACTGAGTAAAAATTCTTTAGTTCACAGAACTTTGCCGTTTAGCTTAAATCAAAGTTTTTACTTAGGCAAGCCGATTGGAGAACTAAATCATGTCGTTTTGAAAAAGTA
Organism: Anomotaenia brevis; assembly: GCA_030710315.1. Taxonomy (NCBI): domain Eukaryota; kingdom Metazoa; phylum Platyhelminthes; class Cestoda; order Cyclophyllidea; family Dilepididae; genus Anomotaenia; species Anomotaenia brevis. The sequence continues at coordinate 15,255 of JAUOZQ010000621.1, forward strand.
AGGGAAATGTGAAACCACTAGTATATTCATTCAAATTGAAGAATCCAACCGTAGAGCTGGAGTTCCTCAAATCGTCCTTCACTGGAGACTTTGCGAAGGTAAACTTCGTTTAGGAATCTCGAAGCTATATTGCTAGGTTATCCCCACGAATTCGATTATCGAGATAATTGAAAATGACCTCCTTGGTGCCTCTACACATCTTTGATCTAGAGCATACAACGGAATGTGCAATTTTACATGACATTTCATTCCTCTTCCCAGAAATCAAGAACGGGTCTGTAAAGGAAGAGTCGATAGTTGGCACATGTACGACAGAGGCCCGATGAGCGTGCCTGACATACGTCACGAAATTCATCACTTCAACATATGACTGCACTAACCGGATATTATAAACTGGGCTAGAAATGTTTGGCCATCGACATCCAATGCGCACATTTCTCAAAAACTCCTACTTGCTCCTTTCGCTTTATTTAGAAAATCTGTTTAAGTATGACACTAATTCACGGCTTATTACCTGATTTGGACATAAACATGGTTTTTTGTAGAATTATGATGCAGACAGAAAAAGCCTCCGACCGTAGAAATTCAAAGATTTTGTTAAGTGGTTGAAAAAATAACAGATTTAGCTATAACAATACGGAATTTTGTGAACTCTTTACTTTTTGATTTCTATAGATGGGTAATAATTTTGCTGGAAATTTAATTTATTTGTGTAAGCATTGATCGAAAGCCTTGAAATAGTCTCATATTAGTGATTATAAAACTGGTATTTAAATATACACAAAATAATCGTAAAAAGGTATAAATCGATATTTCCATGGGAGCAATAATTTTTTAATTATTGAAACCAGTTTAAAATATACAATCTTCCCCTCGAAATTTACCATAAATGAAACTTTGATTCTAACTTAATAGTGGTTTAGTTGCACTAACTTTGATACTCATTTTAAGTTGTAAAGATTCACAAATCAATTCAATGAAAATTTTTCGCTTTGTGAGAGAAATTAATTATAATTGCCGGCTACAAAGAGGAATTTATAAATGTCTGCATAATGTACTTGAAAGAAAGTAAGTGCATAAAAATAGGAAATCTCGAAGATGAAACAGGCTTTGGCATTATATGTCAAAACAACAATTCATCAATTTATTAAAAAGTGATAGTGAAGGCTCATATTAATGCAATAAACTAAATAGATAGCCATACACTTTGTAAAATAAGAAAAAGTTTTTTTAGCCACTCTGATGACTCTAATAAGTTGGAATAATTTTACAGCAACATTGTTTACTTTTCCTAAAAATCAATTTAAACATTTTAAATGTGTATTGAAAGTTCATAAGATAAAATAGATCACTTTTACATGTTTATTGACGTTGATTAAACTTTCACAATGCTTTTTTTTAAATTGCAGGTTGTTATGATAAGCACAATTTATCATAATTGAATATTTATTTTTTGCATCATTTTTTTTAAAAATCGTAGAAAGAGCGTCTAACTATTTAAAAAACACTTTTTAATTCGTGGTTTCAATCGGGATCAAATATATGCATGAAGAAAAAATGATACAGTTAACAATAAAACTTCAAAAGACGCATTCATGGTGTTTTCAAAATACAAAGAGGTCATAGTTAGCAGTCTAGGGAAAACGGTGGCAGTGTCGTTAAATTGAAGGAAAATGTTGAGTAAACTGCGCTCAATATTGAGAAGCAATCAGTTATTACACTTTTTGCGTTAGACGATCTAGATTCACAGCATCTGCAAATTTATAACCCAATAAGGCACATAGCTGCCCTAGGTCCATTTAAAATCATGTTCTAATATTACAGTCAGCACGGATTTTGCGTGTAACTTAAACAAGGTCTCTTTAATTCAGTAGATAGAGAATAGAGAAGAAGTATAAAGGTGGTTAGTAGGCCGAGACTTGTCTTTCATAGAGTCAAGGTGAATATCCAGTCACCAAACACCAGTGTCAATTATTAACCTATATAGAGCGTGATTGCAAAGCTCAGGAATTGACAATCATATTAGTTCTACTTTCATTTATCATCGATTTTACCATTAGGTGCAAAGATGGAAAATAAAATCGATTTACTTTTGGCAACCAAAACAATTGTAGATATCAAACAATTTAGCGGATAGTTAGTAGCCTGTAACGAGTCACTAGAGCAAATTCGCGATGTTCGAACGTTCGAAAATATTTTTTGGCACCTGAATTTATTTAAACTTTAAATGCATGAATTATGATACATTGGTGTGCTCTACGGTGCTCAATTTTTTCTTGGGTTGCTACACTCTAAAATTGACTCATTTTGAGCCTCTGCCGTATTAATTTGATGTAATTACCAAAAACTGAATTAATTGAAGATTTGAACAGATAATTTGCTTTAATTTTGGGTAATTTCGACAAAAAGTTATTTGACAGATATCTGTAACCGCAAAAACAGAATAACGCTAGAGAAATATGTAAGGATATTATTTGAATGCTTACATCTCCTTCAGGTCATTTTCTTCATTTCTTCATAAAAATGCTCAAGAATTCTTTCTCACAACTTAGTGTGCTGATCGGGTTTGAAAAAAATCAGTCATGCGGGTATTCATTGCCACGTTTTCTCGGTTTTACGCCTTTAATTAATTTATATCTAAAACTAAAATTTATTCGAAAGAGCCTTTTTGACATCTCTTCCGCTTAGTGCATTCTTGGAAATTATGAAAATATGTAAAAAAACAGCTTACTAAACAGCTTCATAAATTACCTATCCATTTTTGATCTCACTTGTTGAAAATCACTGATAACCATCTCAATTAATTGGTGCTTAATTATAAATATTATTATTAAACATTTGGCAAAAGTTGGAAAGATGGCGTCCATCTGTTTTGTTTTGGATATATGGCTAAAAGTAAATTCGACTGGTCAGTATGACGGGTTGGTTCCAGCTTTATCACAGGCCACGATTGTCTAAACATTCTACTTTTGAGAAAAATGGACTCACTTTAAGAGTGTCTGGAAGTGTGAACTTCTCTTTGCATCTCCCGATAGTCACCACTTTTTAAAATCATTATAATAACTTCAACAGTGAAACCATATTCAATTATCTTCATTTCTCTCCTTGGAATTTCATTAATGAATCCACCATTTTGATTGGTATATTCGCTAAATTAAATGCGAATTAGTTTCGAATCCATTCTCGTACACCAAAATTCAATATTTTTCAATTTCGAACAATATACTGCTATTATCGGTCTTATAAAATATAATAATCATTTTTTTTTCAAAAACGGCGACTGACAAAATGATTAACTTTTATTTATTTGAACTTATTTATGGATATTAGTGTATAAGATATATAGAGAATCACATTTTTCTAAAGATTAAATTCTTCAATGCAACCGACGGATTTCATTCATGAGTGTATAAACACCTAATTAAGGTTTCATTTTTGGTTTTCGTTGAACAAAATGATGACATCTTGTCAACCGAAGGTAAAGTGGACATTACAAAAAAAGCTGAGATGTCCCGATTCGACCAGTTCTGGATCGCCAAACTGAGACCTTCTTACAAGCCTAGAGCTTTCCTACTAACGCATAAAGTCTACTTTATTCTTGCTTCATCTTTGCAACTAATGTCTAGGAACACTTGGTTTTATCTGACTTATTTGATGCACCAATTAATTATTGAAATGCTAAATACCTAATGAATACTGGTTAGATTTCTATATTTTTCGTCAAACCAGCTTTATATCTTACGGAACTGCAAAATCACTAGATTTCCAAGCAGCTTGCCTTCATTATAGCGTGGGGGATTGACTACAATAATGCTGCCATGGTTTACAATTCAAATTCGAAAAAAAGTGAAACCGACGAATCTACAGCAATGAAACCATAGTTGTGTGATATGTGAAGTTGCGCCTACTCCGGGGCACATTTTTGATTGTCGCTGTTGAATGTTGTCGTGGTGGCAATGGTAGCTATGGTAGTAAGGGTGGAGCTGGTGCATCAGCAAACATAGTGACATCGAATTCTCACAAAAATACCCCAATGCTAGTTCCGGCAATACGCCTGGAAGCCAAACCAGCTTTTTCAACGAAAGATCCTATGATGCCTCCATAACACCCATACAGCTGTTATTTAATAAGGCCAAAATCCAACGACCGCACTGATGTACTTCTGACAAGAGGTCTACGCCACAACCTTGCTTGTGTTTTGTAGTAGCTAATCTGTAAAATGTCCATGCCATTTTGCATCACACATGGTAGTGTATTCCTATCCATGACTAATACTACAACGAGGTAGCGCACAGTTCCAACTCGCATTCCAACCTTGGCTAGAGCTTATCACCAAGCCAATGACAAAGTGTGGCCTATATAGTGCTTATTTGCGTCCTCATCGGTTCTGTCTTATTCGTCTCCTGTAGTTCGCCTCGGAACATCATGGCGGTATCCAGGAGAAACGTCATTCATTGTTATTCAAGCAGACTCGGTAGTGATTTTGGAACCAGAATTTAGTAATTACATTCATATTGTTCAATGATATCATTATAGATAGCCCAAAAATGCCGTTTGGATTTTTTACGAAATGTTTTTTACTTACTTTCAGAAAATTAGCATGCACATTTATTTAAACAAACGTCGTCATTCTAATAGAAAATCAAGTCTTGATGTCCACTGATATACATTTTCGTTTTCTATTGCCAAGTAGAAACCGGCTTCTTAAAAAACTGCTCCTCCAAAAATGCTCTTGAGATATTTCGGACCAAGGGATTTCAGAGTTTCGCATTATTCTTTTATTGCAAATACCAGATAAGCACCAATGCAAGCGTGATTTTGTGAACTTTAGTTCTGGATTGTATGCAATATCCTAAAAAAATTGAATTTTCTGGGGCATTATTTCCTTATTGGAATTGACCATTCAAATCCTTACATAAATACTACCTAAAGCTAGGATTTTGCGACTGCGAGCATGTGGAGTGAATTTCCACAACGCTATTTCAAAGCATCTACCGTAATGGGGTGGAGCTCCCGTTCTGGTAATAATGCTGCCAGTTGGAGAGTTTTCATCTTTTCATAACTCTTAATGGGTAAATTTGTTTCCCCTGAAGGCCTGTTTATGTAGTTGTTTGATAGAGAAATGCTACTTCTGTTCATCCTTTTTCTATGAATAATGCGTATTATTGGACGAAACAGTGGTATTTCTTATGTAGCTTTTGAAAATCAACCATTCCGATGAAGTTTGTTTCTCGAACTGTTATCTTTCTCGAGTAGCTCATAATTCTAAGACTTTATCATTAATTTAGATATATCCAAATACCCTGAGTCTACGTTTGAACGGAGGCTGAATTGCGTTAACTCCATTTTTTGCTGTTTCGAACCCAATCGCTACAATAAGTATAACCATATTGCTTTAAGGCTATACTACTGCCCGCTTTCTGGTAAAGCCATTAGTAGCAACCTAACTTAGTTAAATGAATTTTGAAGTCAAAATTTAGTAATGGTGGATTGGCCTTCTGCAACATCACTTCATGAATCTCAACTCATGATCATACACAATAAGAATCATATTTTTATTTCCTTCTGCTTTTTTAATGTCTCGCTAACACAACAAGTATAATATTTCATTGTCAGAATGATGTACAAAACTTTGAACCTTTATGCAGTGCTTGAAACTTGCAACATGGAGACGCAATATCAATTCATTTTCCACTAGAAAAAATCTGATTTAAGAGGATATTTTGCAAATTGGTGAGTAGAGTTTTCAGCACACGTTATCGATCTTATTATTGATCTGGTAAAGGAGAGTAGATATCATCGGTTGTTGACGATTGGGGCTTCCTTGAGCCCATTGAGGTAAGCGTAGCATTCTCTTATTCAGCTATACACTGTAAACGTGGCTTCTAAGCTACTCAGGTTATAGAGACAACGTCGTCTTTTGAATCCAGTATATTGAAAGACATTCAATTTGCAAATCCGAGGGCTAAGAAAGCGCCTATTTCATATAAATCAGGAAAATAGATCGCGCTATTTATGCTACTGAAAAGACATGGCATTTGTGACCTTTCCAGGTACCTATCCTTACAAATGCTTGACAATTAATGATTTTTTAATTTCTGAAAGCATGATATGGCATTGAAAAGGAAAGAAGAATGTGGGTGGCGTAGCCAAATATCAGAACATAATGCTGAATGAATAACTGAGGTGAACTGTCGCACTTATTTTCAAGGAATGTTCTCTAGAGGTAATTATAAAAGGCCACTGTGCACTCTGGAAGAGTCGACTCTGTCGCAGCATAAGCTTAAACTGAAGTTCAGTCAAACGAGCAGTTCCACTAAGTTTGATTATTCTTTCGACTAAGCAAGGATACAAATTTACCATAACATTATTTCACTTAAAAGATTAAGGTTGCTTAAACGAAGGGCGCCATAGTAGCAGAGCCCACGTGGAGTACCGTTTGATTGCTTACATTGTCCTGTTGGTTAGGCGACCTGTTGGTTTCAACCAATCATATTTTGGTCCTCAGAAATTGTGCAAGTTTTGCACTGTGAATAATTGTCTGCATCCCTCGATAAATTAAAAGGGTCGTTTTGGTATAACGCCCATTGAAATGCCAAAAAGATTACAAGTAACCAGCATTTAAAATTGTTGGACTGATCACATTTTTACAATTTGCTTTCCCAATTTTCTACACATTTCTCATTTTATATTCAAACCGAGGTAACAATTGTCAATTTAAAAGAAAGGGCAAAAATCATGACCACAACTCGCTAACAAAAGTTGAAATTTGAAGAGAAGTAGTATTCAATGAACTTTTTTAATGCTATCTGCTTTGTTTTAATTTGGTGGGTATATGTTTGGCTTACAAGCAAAATTATAATTTTGAGAATATTTCGTGATTTTGTTGTTAAAAATTATGACTTTAAATAAAATTTGAGGTTTGATGTCAATAGTTGTTTAATTTGAGCTAGAAAATAGCAGTTACTAATGAAAGTGATATTGAAGAGTTGAAATTCATTGCTTGACAATTGTATAATTAATTGGCATCGACGATCCTTTTGGGTTACCACAACACAGTTTGCTTATTATATTTTCCAAAAAGAGCATATTCCAAAGTTTTGTATGGCTTATTGCAGGCTATTTGAAAAAAGAAACATTTGATACAGTTAGATGGGCAATCGGCATAAACATTTTGTATTGTTGTCTGAGTCAATTTCAAATTTGCAAATTAGACGTTACCTAATCACGGAGTTTGAAAGCCAAAAGCTTAAATCGGTGCCACTAAGAATGTGATGGATAATATGCAATGAGAAATATACTGAAACCACGCTTCTTTGAAATACAGATGGCAAATGATTGGTCAAAAGAATGAATCTGGAAAACCAAACAAATAAGACTAGTTCTGCGCCTGCATTATGGGGAGTTATTTCACTGGCGCCTCAGGCATGAATTCATTCTCTGAGTACGTGCAACGAGAATGCATTAGTTATGGCCTTATAACCACTTCCAATGTTGCCTTCTCGCTTCCGGCCAACCAGCAAGCAGATCTTTCCGGCTGTTTAGTACAGCGCAAGAATATCCACATTTAATCCATGCCATGAGTTCCTCTTTACTTAATTGTTTAAACCCCTAATATTTAAATCTAGCTGCTGCTTGACAAATCATTCAGCGTGAACTTCAAGGAGACGGCAAGCTTGAACTTGAGACGGAAGCCAACCACATTTAATAACAATCGACTTTTTATTATTTTTTACAATGGAGTTAATTTAGTACGAATTTGACTTAGATTTATGCACTGGAAGACAAAAATAGCATAGTTTCACAAACAATAATTATCTGAAATAGCATGTAATTAAAAGTGTTCCTTCTCAAGATAAATTGCAAAGCCAACAAATGCTTATTGATCAATTTATTTTCTGCGATTGAAACATTCCTAACTTCTGAGTGAATTCTATTTCTGAGAGTTTATTAAAGTGAATCCTAACGAAAGCTGAAAGTGTCTCAAGTTTACAGCGTAATGAAAAGTTGGTAACGCCTACCATTTTTCCTACCAGCATATAAATTAAAATCATTCCTATCCACGACTTTTTCATATCTACTAATAAAACATATGCGGTCTGTTTCTGCTAACAATATTGTCGCTTATTACCGAGATACTATCTTTCCAGCAATGGTATCCGCTTCCAAATTGTCAATACAACGTTAAGTTATACCTGACCCTGGAAGATTTAGTGACTTTCTTAAGCACTTTATGCAACATTATGATAATCAATGTTCACAATATTAGCTTGGGAATCACTAATTAAACTCCATTTATTGGGTGATAAATATGAATAATTCATGTAATTTTTGATTACATATATATAATTTAATTACCAAGAACCCTTCGAAAAATGATCGACCAACACTATTTATAACAAACAAACGAAAGGGAAGGTACTGTTATACGCAATTGTCCTTCAAAATGCCATAGTAGCTTGTCTGACGACAAGGACAACATACGGGTTGCCGCATTCCCACCTTGGCGAACTACATTTCCGATTTGCAGCAGGGTCACTAAGTCTTCCATGACAACGTAGGCATTATCAATTTGAAATGTGCAACTTGTTGTTGGAGTGGTTGTAGCCTAAGCTTGAAGTTGCGAGGAAGTGAACTACAGTGGTTGATTAGAAAATACTGATCAAATCGTGGATCCGAAACTTGGAGGTTTTTCATTGAGTGAAAAGTACAATACTTGCAAAACGGATTTCAATCCAGGAGACGAAGACTGGAGGCCTTTCCGGCATGTAATTGTAGCCATCTATCAAACACGCAATCTGTCGACACGCGACGGCAAGATTTTGACGGAAGAACGCAATTTCGTCATCGACAGTTCTTGAAATGTGTCTCAATCTCAGCACTGTTGCGGATGATGTTATCGCCAGCCTCGGAAATTTGTTGATGTCCGGATGAACAACCAATTGGATTAGAATACCGTTTCAGTTGTTCGTTTGTTCAGGACCTTTCGCTATCTAGATTTCCGAAGTACGGTCGACATTCCTCTGGAACACGGAAAGGTATGCACGTTCCACCTAAAGTCTTTAGGCACAATGTGAATCAACGATTTGGCTCGATTTTCGAAAATTTTAACGGTGTTAATTCTCTTAACCATCCAGTCCGTGAATGAGAAGATGCCATTAAGATTTAAATAGATTTAGTAAATATCGAAATTCATACTTTTCTGAAATCCCACCATCCATTGTCACCAAATCGAAATCTAAGCAGCATTTTTTTTCGGCAGATTAACAATTGGGCACTAAGGGTTCGGATAAATCCACAACATTTGTGTTGAATTTTTGAGACAAAATGGCGCCAAATTGTGGTGTACAGGGTCAAACGCATAACCACCCCCCTTGATCACAGGCGATTGCTGTAGTCGATAGCTCATCTTAACGAAAGCAGTTTGGGTCGAGGTGAATGAATGAACGATGATTGGATGTAAAACACTCCGGAACCTAGGCAATCAGCCTGATATTTATGAAATGGCTATTACCATCCACCATGCAAGCGTACACACTGTTCTGATGGAAACGAATAAATCTCTGCATTTTTCTAATATCAATATAACTAAAACTTGCATACCTATCAGATATAGCACCATTCCTACACCCAAAGTAACCACATCGAACCCCAAACAGCGTGTTCTCCGTAGGTAATCATTAAGTCGAAGAGGTTTTGATAAAACCGCAAAATTAGTGTTTACTCTCCAATATGCAAATTTATTGGCAATAGGGTCAAGCACATAAAATATCTCCTTAAATCAAAGGTGGTGTTTAAGTCAATAATTTATCTAAAATGCGAGCCGACTGTGTTCAACTGATTATATTAACTACGGTTGAGTATGATCCACTATTAAACCTAGGGCAATGGGCTTGAGGTTAGGATGGCAGAAAACGGACTGGAGGAATTCAGTTTTGTATTTCTGAAAATGGGCTGCGAAAACTTACCAACTGAATGTAAGGCTAATTAAAAACGAAGATAGGCATTTGAGATGAGAACATGTCTTAGTAAACACTACTGAAAGAAAATAAATAGGTACTTTCAAAATATGAAATAACTTAGATCATTATTGCTCGATTATCTCTCATCTGATCTCTAATCTGAAGAATCACCAAACAGAGGAATTAATGATGTAAAAAACGACACGTTAAAAATACCAGAGAAGTATTAATTTCGGATGGCGTCTCGTAAAATAAAAAACCGATTTGTTGAAGTACTCACTCAATTGTAATAAACATATGTGCTATTAAAGAAGTGGGGTGGATGCCGTACAGGTTTCCTGAATGGCGTTTTATACAGAAAAGCGAAGACTGACTGAAAATTACCAAAAGTCAACCGAGGAACATTTAGGAACACACTACCATTTTGCAAATCAGAAACACCGATGATTTGGGAGGATTATAACCGACCCCTAGCCAATGAGGCAAGAAAGGGCGGAGCTCCAACCCACTCCATGTGCTGAGGAAGGATAGAAATCACAAAATCCTCCAGCCCTTTAGGCAGATCCAGGATGGCCACCTTCTTCTGGAAATCTATTCTTTCGAGGCACTTGCGAATCTGATTGCGAGCCAGAATGCAAAGACTGGGAGGTGATTTCTGCACGAAAGTGCATTCATGCATCAGACGCTCCATCTGCCGATTGGCTACGGTAGGGTTGTGACGGAAGAACTGCAACCTATTCCCACACGTGTTGAATTGTTCCCCAAAGTTTCTGGTAGAAGGTGGTATCGAAAGAGGAAATCAACGAGAAGACGAGCAGCCGTTTGCAGTAACTCGGGCAGAGGTTCTTGCTCCCTCTCCAGACAGAATTTACTAATCCTTTGGTGAGTAACGAGTTGAATGATGACACCGACCCAGTTAAACGCTGAATCGTAGTCTTGCATCCACTTGAACTCCGAATAGCCGTGTCTAAATAGGCTGTCGATTACTCTTAGCTCATTTTAGAGCGGAGCGACATCGCTCCCGATCTCGGAAAAAGTATGGATCATTCTGATTGTAGTTTTCAATTAGGTTGCGTATCAACGATTTGGTTAATTGTCCAAAAACATAGTCTGGTTGGATTTCGTGAACATCCAGTCCGTAGATGAGAAGGCTGTCTATTTATAACAATTGCAATGCTATTCATGAGTTGACTCCGTTTATCTGTTTTTTCGGAAACAAATATATTTTATGACATTTACCAATCCTTTAGGAAGAGGAAATTATTTTTCGAACCCAATTTTACTGGATATCGTAGGATTTTGAAAAAAGCCCAAGCCAACACACGCGTGCTAGGCTTTTGTTGGTGAGATGACCCGACTATATTTGCAATAGAATCAGGCCAATAGAATTCACCGCCGATTCTTGCTCGTCACGGCTACGATCTCGGTGGGAGCCAATAGTCACCTCGAGGGAAAATGGATCAAACCACCACCACCACCAAAACCACCGCCACGAAAAAAGTACCAACGGACGTTGAGAGGCGCGAATTTCTTAGGGAGAATAGTCCTTCCCACCTCTTCCCTCCCCTCCCCTTTCTCTCCCCAGCTCCCCTATCCTCCTCACCCTCCGCCTTATTTGTGTTTGAGAGTGCGCTAAATAAAGAGATTTTTATGTGCTTATTTGTAACCCCTATCACTGCAAAGCTCTCATCCACCAATCGGGCTGTTGGACAAAATTCCTTGGCTGTCGCTTTCTCCAAATGACCCAACCAGGCAGCCGAGCAGTTTATGCGAATTGACTGAGACGCTTCTTAGTAACATTAGTATGTACTTCCGATTCAGTCATTGTCGCTTAGTTAACCAAGCAATTTACGCAATTTAGGCAATTTGCTGCGTACATGCTAAATGATTCAACCAATTATCCATTATCGAATTCTAATAGCGTCGTTCATTGGCACATATGGTGAATGTGTGTGCTTACTAATGTGCACACTTTCTCCCGATTCTCGTTCGCCATGGTTACGATCTCAGAAACAATCCAACCGGTTACCCGTAGTGCTCCACATTGGACTACTTTTTCATTTCTGTGTTGAAGGAACTATATGAAAACAGGAATGCCACTGTGGGACTCACACATTACCGTTTTCTGCGCCAAATAGACAGGCTTCTCACAAAATCGAATCGGAATGTGTTTTTGATGAGCGATTCCGAATCTTTGATGTTTCTTTTAATGAAGAACTACAACGGGGATGATCCTTACATTTCCGAGATCCAGAGCAATGTCACTCCGTTCTTAAACTAACTAAGAGCAATCGACAGCCTCTGTAGGCACGGATATTCAGATTTCGAGCGAATGAAGAAGTATGTTGATCCAGCGTCAAACTGGGTAGGTGTTCTCATGCAGCTTGACACTCACCCAAGGAGAAACAAATTCTGCGGTGATGGGGAAGGACATGCTCTACCAGAGTTACTGCAAACGGTTGCTCGACTTCTCTACAATTTCCTCTCCCACCAACACCATCTTTCACGAGACACCTTGACGACCTAGTGACCTCTGTGTTATTCTCACCAGTCCGCCTTATTTACTGCGATTTTCTCCAATCGACACCGTTAATGGATGGAAATTTAGAGTAATAGCAGAGTTCACTAAATACTTATCTTCGATGTTCATAAAATCGATTCGCAGTACATTTTTGATCACCTCTTCAAATCGTTGGTGCACAATCTAACGAGAAACTACAACCAGGACGATCAGTACTGCTCGAGATCCAGGTCAATGTCACCCCGTTCTTAAACGAGCTAAGAGCGGTCGACAGCCTATTTAGGCAAGACTACTCGAAATTCAAGTGGAGGAAAGACTACGATTCAGCGTTTAACTGGGTCGGTGTCCTCATTCATTTCGTTACTCACCCACGGATTAATAAATTCTGTCTGGAGAGGGAGCAAGAAAATCTGCCGGAGTTACTGCAAACGGCTGCTCGTCCACTCATCAATTTCCACTCTCATGAAAATCGTCCTTCACCAAACAGGTTGTGGAACTATGTGGAATACGTCGAACCTGCGTTGCAGTTCTGCCGTCACATCCCTACCGTCGCGGGTCTACAAATGGAGTGTCTGATGGATGGATGAATGGATGCACTTCCATGCTGGCATCGCCTCCCAGCCTTGGTCTTCTGGCTAGCAATCAGCTTCGCAAGTGTCTTGGAGGAATAGATTTCCAGAAGAAGGTGGCCACTCTCGTTCTGCTGCCTAAATCGTTGGGGGATTTGGTGATTTCCATCGGTCATCAACAAATGGAGTGGATCGCCTCACTGGCTAGTGGCCGTTTAGAACCATTCCAAATCATCGATGTCTCCCATTTGCAAAATGGCGGTGAGGTCCTGAATGCGCCTCCTCCGGCTGCTGATTAGTTGAATTTCTGCAATCTTTTATTTTCTGTGTAAAATCCCATTGAGGGAGCTTTGTTAACATTCACCCCATTCCTCCAACTGTACTATAATGCATTTCAGAAATGCTCTTGTCATCTCCTGAAACAGCTAATCATTCGCTACTTTTCGGGTGTATTTGTCGAAGGATCAGAAATATCTCAAGGAGTTAAAATGGGTGAATATAATTTATGTGGGATTCTCGCTTTATTTGAGAAAGCTTAGACGAATAGCATTGACAGAGTGGGGTGAAAACACGGAGCCATGCCTTAATCCAAGATGACCCAGTGACCTCTGTGTGTGTTCTCTCACCAGTCTACCTTAATTATTGAATTTTTCCAGGTTCTAAGGGGTACTTGTGCTCTGCCTCAGGTACCACAGATTACTACACTCTATTTGGTTTTAAACCCAAACCTTAACCGTGATCCCCGTGGCTGAGGTCCCCTTCAATTCTCAAATGCT